>CAUYQG010169253.1:0-19304 GCA_963574415.1 Tarsius wallacei | reverse complement strand
TGCACTGCAGTCTGGGTGACAGAATGAGACACCAACTCAAAAAAAAAAAAGTCATGACAAAGAAAGACTGTGGAACTATCTAAGGTGGAAGGGGACTAAGGAAATCTGACAACTAAATGTAGGGGTGAATACAGACAGAGTCCTGGGGCAGACACAGGACATCAGTGGAACAAGCGATTAAAATGGGGATAAGGTTTATGGATTATTAATACTATTGTATCAGTATTAGTTTCCTGATCTTGATACTTGGCCTATGGTTACATAAGATGATAATGTTTGAGGAAGCTGGATGAAGGGTAAATGGAAAATCTTTGTACTATTTTTGGAATCTTGTTAAAGTTTAAAATTATTTTAAAATGAAAATAGGGCCGGGCTCGGTGGCTCAGCCTGTAATCCCGTGCTTTGGGAGGCCGAGGTTAGTGGATTGCATGAGCCCGCGGGTTCGAGACCCACCTGGGCAACTTGGCAAGACCTCATCTCTACAATAAATAAAAAATCAGCTGGGTGTGGTAACGCGCGCCTGTAATTCCGGCTACTTGGAAGGCTGAGGCGGAAGGATCGCCGGAGCCCAGCGGGTCTAGGCTGCGGTGGCCGGAAGCGGCCACTGCACTCCAGTCTGGGTGACGGAGTGAGACACCAACTCAAAAAAGAAAAGAAAAAAAGAAAACAGAATGATTAAAATGTTTGAATTCAAAATACGCAGCTGAAGGTGATGATAATGTTCTATACCTTGATAGAATTTTGGGCTGTTCAGGCATATTTATATGTCAAAACTCAGCAAATGAACACTTAAGATATTTCATTATATTTAAATTTTACATCAAAAGAAAAGTAGAACATATTAAATGAAAATAGACATAATATTCACTTTCATCTTGGGGAAAGTTTACAGATGCTTGCAATTTACTTCCAAATGTGTCAAAAAGTGGTCCAGAGGACAACAGTGGTGTGTAGACAGAGTCAAGAGAAAGCAAGCACAGTCCTGCGTAGCTATCTGCAAGGGATTCAGAGACAAGGGACACTTTCCGTGCCTCTTTTGGTTCCCATTTGTCCACAAGCTCCCAGCACCCCTCCCTAAAGGGGGCAGCCCTAACCCTGGTGTACTTCCAGAAACTTCTACCTACAGAAGTACTCCTATGATAAAGTTAGACCAAAAAGGGCTGAAGCTAAGGGGGAAAACATACTTCTAAAGGACGAAAGAGTTTGAAGGCAGGCTCTAAGTTCTTTAAGTTTTTATTCTGTTCTGGTCTGAGAGAGCCAGGTAGAACTATAACCCAGCTAAACAGACTTTCTCTGCTCATTAGCTTTTAACGCCTGTCAGCGAAGGTGCCTGCATATTCTCTCCTGCTTTCTATTCTCTCCTCTTCTGGGCTACGGTTTAAAGAAAGAAAGGGAAAAAGGCAAATGCTTTCAGTCCTATGTCTCCCACTTAATGGTTATGTGTACAATGGAAGGGGACCCCAAGAGACATTTCCTGGAGTCTTTTAATACTGAAGAATAAGTGTTTTAATAAAATAGAGATGTATTGGTTTACTGCAAAGTATACTAAATCTTAGAGTTCAATTTACATACTCAGTGTATCAGATTTCTCACTTGAACAATGTATCAAGAATATCTAATTCTCCACTCTTAGTTCTACTATGAATGATAACAACTCAACACTTTACACAGTAAAAGAGTTCTGAGTATTCCTCAGACTTAAGAATAATCTCCTGCTTAAACTGCTAACCAAGTTGTCAATACTTGTTCAAAAGGAAAAGAAACCAGGCCTACAAGTCGACTGTCTACAGAAGCGTTTTTTTTTTTTTTTTTGAGTTGGAGTCTCACTCTGTCGCCCAGACTGGAGTGCAGTGGCACGCTTCTGGCCAGTGCAGCCTCAACCTGCTGGGCTCTGGTGATCCTTCCGCCTCAGCCTTCCAAGTAGCTGGAACTACCGGCGCGCACTACCACGCCCAGCTAATTTTTAAAATTTATTGTAGAGACAAGGTCTGGCCAAGTTGCCCAGGCGGGACTCAAACCCGCGGGCTCAGGCAATCCACTCACCTCAGCCTCCCAAAGCGCGGGATCACAGGCTGGGTCACCAAGCCCGGCTAGAAGTGTTTTTTTTTAAAAGAGAGGGTATGTGTATGCCTTCATGAAAGGGGAGAAAGAAAGTGAGCGTGCCCATTGCCCAGCAGGGCCTGTGGGGCAAAGCCCCATCTGAGAGTTGCCAGTTTCACTGTTAAATTGAGGGAGGGGAGAGATAGAGAGCAAAAAAAGGACTAAATGGGCACATAGCTCTAATTGTTACTCGGAAAAAAATGAACATTTATGTGGGTTGGGGCAGTTACAAGCTGACATCAGCAAGTTCCTGCCTATGGCTGTTTCTTGCAGCATGAAAAACCTGTTTGGACACCCTTGCCCTGGCTATGTTACAAAATCTGGTCATTCAAGAGTTCAAAGGCAGAGGCAGTTTCCCACATGCGTTCCCACAAGGACGCTGGTCTCTGACTTTGCGCACAGCTCCTCGGCATGGCTGTGTTAACTCAAGGGCCTCCAGGAAGGATCATGGACTGGTTCAGTTCCCTCATTTACTCAGACTATTCTCAACACTGTATCTAGCACACTGGGGGCAGGAGCAAACTGAAAGGGTCTCTGAAGAGCTCCTGTGGTTCCCTGACAAGCATATCATATTGGAATGTGCAACAATCCATCCCTTACAGGCACATTCCTTGCAGAGGACAGTGCCTGCCTGCCTCCATGCGAGGTCTCACCACACAGGCACTGTGGGTATGGAGGGTCTGGGAAAGCTGGCACAGGTCCCGCCCAGCCCAAATGACATATATCTGTGCTCTGGGTACTGCAAGAATACATGCAGCTGAGATTAGAGATTCTTAATGTGCACATGATTTGTCAGAAGCAACACCACCCCCTTGTGAACTGCAGAGAGGGTTTTGGGGCAGCTGAGGACAGAAACACGTGAGAATGGAAAGATGGGGGAGCCTCAAACAGGAATTGTGGGACAGCCATCACTTAAAGGAACAGCACAAGGCAAGGACAGAAACCAGGGATAACCTGGAACTCTGGGTCACTCTGTTTCTCATGTGTGGAAGCAGGAAGGCAGACCAAAGGGCAGGGCTTAGTCCCTTCTCGGCCAGAGCTGGCTACTCTCTGCCAGGTCCCCGAAACTGATGGCTACTTTGGGGTTTGTTTAGAGGAGCCTTGCAGAGCAGTAAGGCTGAATGGACACTCGGGGCAGGGACAATAAGGAGCCTCTCCCTTCTCTTTACAAGGAGGTAGTTTCCTACTGCCTCAGATTCAAGTAGCTTCTGATTAGAAGAATCTAGAATCTAAGCTTATCCCTCTGAGCTCAAGTAAAAACTGAGCTCACCACAAAAACTTGCCCTCGCTGAACTAGACTCATTTTTTCCCCTGTGTATCTAGCTCCTTAGCAGAAAGAAGGCAAGTGCATGTATCCTAAGACCATGATTTTCTGTAGCCAAGGAGAGGCCTGGCTCTGCTGCTCTAGCCAGCTCACCTACATTGCACTCAAACAACATAATGAACGTGAAGCAGTTAAGATATGTTTGCAGGCTCAGAGGATTTAGCAGAATTGTTTGTACATACAGGCTTATTGTTTACAACTCTGGATGTGCTAGTACTGCAGGTGGTTGGGCTGGGCCCTCAGGGGGAGAGGAGGGCATGTTTTCCTGCAACCACCACTCCCCTGCCTTTTCCCGGGTCTTGGAGTGGGGGAGGTCCTTGTCCCTCCTGGCTCTGCCCTCCAGGAGGAAGGGTAAGGCAAGCCTCCAGATCAAGCTCTGAGATGGCCATAGCACAGTCCAAAAGCCCTTAAAGACACACACTTTGGGCCTAAGTTGCTAATAAACACTTCAAATATCCCACACGATTTCTACTTCTGTCACTGTTTTCAGGCCTGCCATCCTACCAACTAAAGATAATTATAAACTTCAACTCACTTATCATCTTTCTCGTAAATATTTAGTCCAAGGGCATCGACTCCAAGCCAAAGGTCTGTTCCTTTCTTATTTTTTATTTCGAAGTAGTTGATTCCGTACATTTCCAGGTCCTGGGCTATCTTCAGGTACTCCAGCATGGCGCTGTCTCTAGTTGGGGAGGGCAAAACAGGCATGATCACCAGTAGCACTCTACACCCAAACAGAAAACCTCTACCAAGGTTTTAAAATTAGGGCAAAAGGCATTGGAGGGACTGATAGCCACCATGTACTTTGAATCACTGGCTGCCGTGCCTATGCCGTGTGCAGGCTGGTAGGAAGAGCCCAGGCAGCAGGAAGTCAGCTGAGCAGCAGGCACAAGAGCAGCCTGGAAGCAGCACCTGGGAGGATCTCAATGCTGTTCTGGACCCTAATCACTGATACACCCCTCATGCTCTGGAAGAACTGATTAACTCACACTGGCTTCCCAGGGGACAGAAGGTTGTTTCCTTAGATTGTACTGCTAGGTTCTATCTTTCTTTTTCTCTTTCCCGCACGGGCCTTCTAGGACCCCAGTGCCCTTCCTTACTAGTAGCCATCACTGTAGGTCTTGAGTTGTTTTCCCTCCATGAAGGATGCATGGGCCAGGAAGGAGACTCTGAAGCACAAAGTCTCTTGAGGTCCAAATGCAAACAAATTGCAGGGGCTGGGACAATGCACAGACTGTCACTAAGGCCTGGGGCGAGGGCTCTAGGACTAGAACACCCAGACTCTCAGGAGGTCTGGCATTTTCTACACTTAACAGTCTCAGCAGTCACATGCCCCTCCTCACGTCTTGATATTAGTATTTCTGACTTAGGACCTTTTTTTTCATTTACATGTGCTTCTGAAGACAATTACCTGAAAACAATGAGCAAGCCAGCACCTCTTTGACAGGGAGAAGAAAAACAATGTTCTGACTGCAGGTGAACAATGCTTCCCCTTCTACTAACATAAAGAGTTTTAGACACAGGACTTTCTCTAAAGGAAGAAGGAAAGTTTTTAGGACCTGAAGGTTTAAGCTATAAGAACACCTGGCTTTTTTAAAAAAAAGAAAAAAGAAAAAACTTCCCCTAAGAGAAAAAAAAATTCAGCTCAGTGCCCTCCTGAAAGCACTAACTGGAGTCACAGGAAAAGAAGACAAACTGGAATGACCCAGATTCAAGCAGAAGGCCCAGCACTCACTTGAGCATCCCACGGTGTTCCGCGTGCCACACCTGGATCCGGTCCTCCCACTGGTCTCTGGTAAGTTTGTGCTGGTCCATGACTCTGGAGTGCAAAAGGAAGACAAAGCGCTGACATCCTCAGTGCTGTGAGGGGTGAGTGATGGGGCCCACTTTCCACTCACATTCCTTTCAAATAAATCAATCAAGAGCTTTTGTTTCTACTTCCTGATGTGTACCATTTCTATTTATGATTAACCTGGAAGATGTTAGCATTTTAAACAAGACAAACCTAGTCCTGCTGGAAAAATTAAAAAAGGTATTTTAAATGATCTCTTTTTTCAAAAACGGTAGTTTGACCATTAGTGAATAAAACAGATTTAACAGAGGCCAAATCATCACACAGGAAAAGCCAAGCAGTCAGATCACAAGAAGTGTGACTATGCTGTGGCATCCCCACGTGACATGGTCGCTGTCAGTTTCCACGGGGAAACTGCCCCTATGTTTCAGGTGCTCGTCAGTGCCTTAATGAAAAGCTGTGCTGGGTCAGTATATTCTAAGACCAGAACACTAGAGAAATGACCAGAGCCCCAGCCTAAAGGAGCACTCACTGTACAAAGTCTTTGTGTTTCTAACTACGCTTCTAAAGCAACTATCTCCACCCGCCTCCATGACTGCTCCTGCCCAGGTCACCTGGTGCTCACCTTTGAGGGATCAGCCGCTCAGAGCTGAGGTACCCAGCCTTGTGCATTTCTTTGTTATAGTCCCCAAACTTGGCCTGCACAGCATAGGACCCAAGGAGCACTGCGGTCTCAGGGGGGCAGTAAATCTCGTCACTAAGGATTCCGTCCTTCACTTGCAGGAAGAACAGTTTCTGGGTAATATCCTGGATGAGTTCCTCAGACACGTCTTCAGGGTAGAACTTGGCCCGGAACTTGAACTGGAGGGGATTCTCCTTCCTAAGCTCCTGGGCAGACACCTGGATTAAGGAAGCCAAACTCTCATTACAAAGTAGGAAGACAAAGGCCTATCTTGCCACACACACTCTAATCATGGACTTAAAAGGGGCCCTCAGGCCAGTTTTCAGAAGATATTTATTCTGACGGTCACCTTTTTAGAATGTGGGACAAAAAAGGTCAGTGAAAAGTACCATCACACTACTGAACTCAGCTGGAAAGATAAGCTGCTGTCCCCACACAGCTGCAGCCCTTGTGGGACAATGCTATCAATCCCAGATAACTCCAATTTGGAAGTGACCCCTCAGTGACCTGTAATCCCGGGATCAAGCCCCAAGTCAATCTGGCCCTGGACCACAGAACTTGTCCTGAACTCCACTCTTTCCCATCCAGTCACCCTTCTGACTTGTTACGGTGACTTGGGAGGAAAGCCAGGGTTTGAAAAAAAGGATGATTTTCAAAGAATTTGAAGAAAACATGTTTAACTTGCTACTTTTCTTTATAACTGCTCATGGAATCATTCAATCTTTAGAGTTGGAAGATAATCACAGGCTCAAACAAAGCACCAACAAGTTCTTACAAACAATGGATGATTCATGGTTTATGAGATTAACAAGCTCATTGAAAAGAACTTAGGCCAACTAAAAGTAAGCAATTAACCATCATATGCTCCACGGAGTGAGCAGTAAGGAGAAATGCCAGGATCTAACCGCCAAGCACTATGTCCCCATTTCCTGGAAACCTGCAATGTTTTTGTCTGTAAAAACTTTTACGTGGCAGGGCTTGGTGGCTCAACCTGTAATCCTACCACTTTGGGAGGCCGAGGTGAGGGGGCTGCCTGAGCCCATGGGTTCGAGACCAGCCTGGGCAACTTGGGGAGACTTCGTCTCTACCATAAATCAAAAAAATTAGCTGGGCGTGGAAATGCGCGCCTGTAGTTTCTGTTACTTGGAAGGCTGAGGCAGAAGGATCGCTGGAGCTCAGCAGGTCGATGCTGGAATGGCCGCTGAGTATGCCATTGCACTCCAGCCTGGGCGACTGAGTGAGACTCCAACTCAAAAAGCAAAACAAAACAAAACAAAACAAAACTTTTACACAAATAAAAAGGAACAACAACAACAGAAAAATAGAGTAAGGTGCTCCAGCTTCTATGTCAATGGAGCAGAACAATTAGTAGCCTACAAATAGTTAACCCTGACTTACCTTCTTATCAAGTTTCAGCCAGGTAGGAAATCCTTTATTATCCACATACTGGAGGCCAAAGTACCACACTTCCCGGAGGCCGATAGTCTTAACCACCTGTGTGAGAGAAAAAGGAGCCCAAACTGTCAAGGGAAACGTACTCACATGGGCAGCAGCTATTGCGGTAACTGTCCAGCGTGTGGTCCAGCACCGCCCCTTCTCCACTGTCTTAACTCACTGTCTTAAGTCACTTGTTACTAACAGAGGTGATACACCAAAGCCACGACAACGTATTTCTAACATAAATTTGAGCAGATTCAGGGTTACCCTTAAATCTTCTAAAATCTCACTCTCATTCCTTTGTACTCTAGGATGGTCTCCTGAAGTGAAACCCAGCAGGGTACATTATTGGCCAGCATACAGAGAACAGTGGAAGCCCACGGCCCACCAGTGATGGCAAGTCACAGGTACATTGCTGCCCATCTGGTGTGCCCACGTGGAATGTAGTTAAAAGTAACCAACTCAACCCTGGGCCTCCTCTGGCTGCTTGTTTCTGCCTCTCCACCAGCTGGCTCAGGGGTCTGACTTACAAGGAGCAGGGAAAAAGCTGTCCTAGGATAGGCAGGAAACGGGCGGTGGCAGGTATTGGGGGGTAGCGGCAAGGTGTGCAGCCTTATGCATCGCAACTTTAGTCTCCAGAAATGTGAAATTCTGTCACAACAGGGGTAGAATTCCAACCCTAGGTCATAGCCAGGATTTCACATTTAAAAAAGCCTCTGTGGTGCATTCCTGAGCCCCAAGCTACTTATTCTCACAAGTGTCTTGGAAACAGAAAAACAGGAACAGAACTTGCTGTGGCCACCTGTGGAATATCATCAAAACTTAGCCCGGAGCTTTGATGTGAAATTTAAAATCCCATGATATTATAATGTTAAACCTGAAAAAAAAAAATGCTACCATTCTTCAAATATATGGCTTCTATCATATTTAAAAGGAAAGAAGACTGAACGCTCTAGAAAAGACAGGGATTATGGGACATTTGCTTAAAGCAAAACCTGACATTCCAAACCAACTCCTCACCTGGGCCTGTTTCCTCACCTGCTGGGGCCAGATGCTCCCTAAAGCTCCAGGAGTCTCTGCTCATTAAATGCCAAGGACTGTCCTTCCCCTCACCCAGGGGGAATACAAGGCAGACCACAAACAAGACTCTTCACAATGGAATGGTATCAAGGGAACTTGGACTTTTTACACAGTGCTTTACACCCAAGTCTTTTGTGACACCCCATGTCTTTGTTGCTATGGTGGTCAAGTATAGAGAAAACTAAATTCAAATAGCAGGTCTCTGTATCTAATCCTGCTAATTTCTGGTTCCTCACAAGCCTCTATCTTGTCATGTGATCTAAAACCTGCTTTACCTTCCTCTCTGGGTTGTTTCAAGGAAAGCCCCACACACCACACACCCTAGCAACTGCTTGCTCTCCAATCTAGTCTTTCCACTTTGTCCACCCAACTGCAACTTCAGCCTGGCTCTGAACCAGCTGAAAATAAGTTCCTGTCCACTTAACTTCCATCCTCCATCACAATCAGACTCACTGGTCTTCAGGGCCACAGTTCAGAGCCTTCCTCTGCACCTGCTATGATGTGGTCAATCCTCCTCAACAGGGAAAGTCACAGACCCTGCAACCACACCGTGCAGTCAGGCCATGACCCCCATTCTCTCAGAACCATCCTGGCTGCCCTCAGCTGCTGATGCCTTCATTGTGGGAACTGGCCCACTCCTAGCATAACTGTGCTCAGTGTCAGTTGCGAAATCCTGCTCTTCTCACTGTGGCTTCCCAAAATGACACGTTCGAATAAAACAGCGTTCCTTTCTTCAGTCCATTCTAAAAACCAACTACACATCTTCCCTACAAGGAAAAGTCCAACATTCCTAGAAAAATGCCCCTCACCATTGCCTTTGTTGGCCTTGGCTTAACCTAACACTGATGCACCATGGAAGGAGGCCTCAACAAGTGTGGGGTCTATTCCTTCATCTCTATCTCAGTGGTATTTTACACGGCAGATTTTTAGAAAAGGCAAGCATATGTCCACTCAGCCCCAGGCAAGAGCTGGAAAAGCCTTTGTGATGATGGAAGCAAGAGGCACAGAGCAGCTCCTTTCCCCACCCTGGGAGCTGCAGGCATGGGTGAGCCCACCAGGCTCCATCAGTATGCCTGTATTGCTGTCCAGCCTGGCTCTGCCTCCCAGGGGGCAGGTGGCCCTGTGATGCCCTCATCACACCAAAGCCCTGGACTCGGGTCCCGGCAGGCAGAGCAGTGGCACTCCAGGGCTCCCCTCAGCGGGAGGGCTGCGATGATCAAGCTTTGCCACTTGTTCTAGAGTTTCCATCCCCACCTTAGATTTCTTTTTGCTTAAGAAGGTCCCATCACACATTTATGGGTCTGGTTCTGGTGCCCAGAAGGGTGACCAAGGGATCAGCTGACTGGAGGCAGAAGCCACACTGGAAGGCAGGGCTGCCCCAGTGTGCCACATAGGGCTCAGCTGGCTCCATGCAACTGACTTCAGGATTACCTTTCCGGAGAAACCTTTAGGTGTTTACCTTATGCCCAGCCTCACCCAGAGCAGTAAATATCTTTATCCTTACTGGGTGAGGCAGGCCCAGGGAATGATGACCTCAAAGCAATGGTGGAAGCCATCACGATGAGCAGCCACATGCGCTGCACCCACCCAAAGGCACTGGCCTGGCACTCCCTGGCACCCACGCACTTTGCTGCAGAGCTGGCCCAGTGCTGCTGGGTGCTCTCTCTCAGGGCAAGACAGATACAATCAAGCATGGGTGGAGTCACCTGTAGTCTTTAAGTGTGCCAAAATTCTACCTCCCAGGTTTCCCAATCACCACCCACTCAAATTTCCGGGTTTGGTGCTAGAACACAGAATATCACCTCTACCAGGAGGCCTCCAGGAAAAGAGGATAGGGTTCAAACAATTTGTAACTCGCAACTCGCCCTTTCTCCTACTGGTCCCAGAGCAGAATATACTTAGCTTGGGAAAGCAGATCCTGCTACTCTCTCTAGAGCCTGGAACTATTCCATGACAAAGTGACCATAGCCTTTGTGTGGTTCACTGCCTTATTAAAGCTCTGCTATTCACATTCTGCCTCATAAGGACATACACAGCAACAAGGAGGCATTTGTCAATCTCAAGGAAGCATCTCTGCTGACACCTGAGCTCACTAGGGTAAGGGGTGAAGTGGCCAGGCCTTCCAGTGACCCGAGTTACTGGCTAGTACCACAAGGGCATCTCTGGTCCACTGAGTTCACAAAGTCAGGCAGGGGAACAAGAGCACGAGGAGAGGGGAGGGCGACTGCATTCTCTAAGACAAACTGCAAGGTGATATCTAGTGGCTCTACCCATTTCCATTTGAAGAGGTCATTTAAGACATGTTGGAAAAACTTCTTAACAAAAATGAGCACTCTTCAGTGAGTGGCCTATTAGAACTGCATATCTAAAGTGTTTTGCTTAGAGACAACAGGAAACACTGCTGAATATCAAAAAAGAAACAAGAGAGAGATCACAGAGCTTGTGACAGTTTGGAATAGTGCAAGGTATCTGACGGATACCTCCCTGGTGCTTTGCAACGCCCAGGGCACTACTGGACAGGTCAGCAGAGCTAGTCTGGTTTCACTACAGGAGAGGCCTGCGAATAAAGCAAGGATAGCAAACTATAGCCTATGGGTCAAATCTTGTTTTCTGGCAGTTTGCGCAGCCCACAGGCAAAGAATGGGCTTACTTTTAATGGCAGTGGTGGAGAGGGAACCATAAAAACGTCAGTGTCCACCTTTAGTTCTACTGGAACACAGCTGCACTCACTCATTCATGTGTTAATGGCTGCTTCCAATACCACAATGGCAGAATGGAGTAGCTATGACAGAGACTGTGTGGTCTGCAAGCCTAAGATATTTACTATCCAGCCCTTTGTCGAAAAAGTTTTCTGGTTTGTGACATAAAGCTGTATAAACAATGTCCAAGAATGGTTTTTAGTTACTCCTTGGCTGGGAAAATCTGAGCTGTTAAGACTATGATCCTTCTCATCTATTACCTAAAGTGAGCAACCGAGGTAATACACTTAACAAACAATGAGTTAAAAGCTGTGAAACAATTTTTTTGACATTTCAAGACCAACCTGGTCAAAAAGCTGTTTTCCTGTTGTATTTGGCTGGATTGCAAACTCCAGTTCTGCATCCATGGTGGTAACTCGGACATTGATCTGAAAAACAGAACAAAATAAATTACGCTTAACTGCGTATTCTTTTCTCTTGACAATCTTCTGAGCCCTCCACATAAACTCAGAGCTATTTGGCAGTGTGGCAACAGTCAGCTTTTCACACAAGCGCGCGCGCACACACACACACACTCCCCCAATGGTGGGACAGCTGGTAAAGTTTCATCAAGTGCACAGTTTGGATTCAAGTGCAGGCTCTTTGTTTTAATAAAGCACATTCACACTTAGGTCTAAGCAGTTTTTCTACAGAAATATTTTGATAACTGTTAACATATTTTTCCACGTACCAACTCACTTGACCCTTAAAACAGACAAGGGAGGCAGCAGCAGGTTGACCCTTAAAACAGACAAGGGAAGCAGCAGCAGGGTTCCTGAGACACCAGGGGAGTGGTTTATACCAAGATGGTCAGGAAAGGAAAGGTCTGTACCAGGGTTACAGCAACATTAGAAACCAACTAAACAGTGAGAGAAATGGTGAGATGACCAAAGACACTTTATGCAGCACTTTAAAATGGCAATTACGAAGACAGTAGAAACTGGGAACATTGCTTCTAAAATTAAAAATATGACAAGCAACGCTCTATCAATGCAAATATGTGAGCTATGAAAGAGATGAAAGTGTGAAAATGGAAGTAGTATTACAACGGTAAGACCACAGGGAATTATGGTAGTGATGATGATGGGAGGACCTTGAAATGTTTCCAATGTTGCCATAGAGTTGCTTGTTTAAAAAAAAAACAAACTTATTTCAAGACAGTTTTTGAATTTATCATTGAGAAAATCCAGATTTACTAAGCATACAAAAAATACTCAAATCTGATTACCTTATATCACTATCCCAAAGGAAAAAATCAGAGCCACATTGCAACAGTGATGCTTAAAATTAAGAAATGCTTGCTTCTTACCATTCTTTGAGGGAAATACATACAAGCCAGAGAGCACTCCAGGTGCTTCCTAACACAGGCATGTGCCAAGGAGGATGACATGTGCAGATGAACTGTGCCAGGATTTAGCCAACAGAAGTTGGAGCACTCAGCCATATGTTACCGTATACATTAAGCACTCATCAAATGTTACTTCCTACTTCAGAAACAGACTGAGTCTTTAGTAAACAATTTTTCTCCCTATCACTCAAGACTGATTAATGAGAGATCTTCTGATAAACATCCAGTACGCCTTAAAGTCTCTTTGACTGATAATGCTACTAGAGAAGAGGCATCATTTTCCAGATTTTTTTTTTTTTTTTTGAGTCATAGTCTCACTCTGTTGCCCGGTCTGGAATGCAGTACACGCTCACGGCCACCACAGCCTGGACCTGCTTGGGTTCAGGCATCCTTCCACCTCAGTCTTCCAAGTACTTGGAATTACAGGCACCGCGCTCAGCTAATTTTTAAAAATTTATTGTAGAAATGAGGTCTTACCATGTTGCCCAGGCTGGTCTCAAACCCTGAGCTCAGGCAATCCTCTCGCTGCCACCACCCAAAATGCTGGCATTACAGGCATGAGCCAATTTTCCAGTTGTTTTTTTTTTAAACTTTTCCCCCAATCCCAAGTCTACAAGTTAAAGAACTGAAGTTTACTGAGAAGCAAGAAGAGACACGTTTTAAAGTCTTTAATCATATTAAAATATAAAAACCTAACTAAGTTTCTTTCATTTCTTGATGGCAATAATTTATTATTTTTTTAAATCACAAAATGGCTGTTGTGAAGCATAAAATAAAACAAGCATCTCTCAACTATGGTTCCAAGGGCATGTATTAGAAATGGGAAAACCAGCCCCAACGTCAAGCACCCCAATAACAGACCCAGCTCCAACTTACATAAAGCAGCAATGACATATCACTCAAAACCAAAGAGGAGGGGATGAAGGGGATAGGCGCTCACAAATGCAAGGCGCAGGGTATGTGTGGTATTTTCTCTCTGCTGTTGACCGATTCAGAAACTGAACCACTACCTGGTTAGGACAAATTGAGAAGACCAGGGTCCACGCATAGACTTCAGACTCTAAATTCTCAATCTTGATCACTTCTACATGGGAACAGTTGGAAAATGACATCTCCTAAAACCAAACTAATAATTAACATTCAAAAGGTGGTATTAACCATTTTGCAAGCTGATTAATGGGAATTTAGAATTAACTATTTTAAGGTTCTGAATCTGTTTCATATGACTCAAAGTTCATACAACTCTTTGAAAAAGCAAGTAACCAGTAAAAAAACACTTTTACTGAGGCTGGCAGTAACAACTCAGTAATGGGTAGAAAGTAAAGATCTTTGTAAATCGACAAATCTGTCTCCCATCAAAAAACTTCATCTGAGTGCCAACACCTCCAAAACAAGTCCTTTTGCTAAGTTTTAATTGGCGTGCTCTTTTTCACAAAATTTTTATCTATATGCCAATACCCATGGGAAATCATGATGTGCAGCAGGGGTCCTCAACCAGTCTGTGGCCTGTTAGGAACCGGGTCCCACAGCAGGAGGTGAGCAACAGGCAAGGGAAGCTTCATCACTATTTACAGCTGCTCTCCACTGCTCACATTATCTCCTGAGCTCAGCCTCCCGAGCTCAGCAGTGGCATTAATTCTCATAGGAGAGCGGACCCTACTGTGAACTGCAACATGCAAGGGATCTAGGTTGCACTCTTACGAGAATCTAACGCCTGATAATCAGAGGTCGAGACGAGGCAGTGATACTAGCACTGGGGATGGCTGCAAATACAGATTAACATTAGTGGTGAAGTTTGGCTGCACAGAAACCATAATAAATCAATTACTTGCAGACTCATATCAAAACCCTATCAGTGAGTGGCAAGTGAGTTGATGAACTTCAATTGTATAGCTGCATCTGGTGGCAGTCTTTAAGTCAGAATCCAACACTTATTTGAGTCTACACATGGACGCTCATTATTTTATTTACCACTTCTGTTTTTCTAAAAATGGTGAGTTATATAATTATCTCATTATATATTACAATGTAATAATAATAGAAATGGTGTGCACAAGAAATGTTATGCACTTGAATCATCACCAAACCATCCACAGGGAAAACTGTCTTCCATAAAACCAGTCTCTGATGCCAAAAAGGCTGGGGACCCTTGATGCATACATAGTACATAACTACAAACAAAGATGGCAAGTCTAAAGATCAGGAAGTTGTTCTTAATACATAAAATTGGGACCAAAAATAGGAGTTCACTAGCCCTTTCAAAAGGAGCAATTCTCAGTTCTGATTTCCTAACTTTAAGAAACTCTCCTAAAGTTAAAAAAAAAAATCAAGTTGGTCTTAACATGTACATATTCCTATATAGTGCATGCTCTACAATTTGTGTATCTTTAGACAGGTTGAGATGGGAGTATGCTTGATCTAAACAACAGGTGAAAGAACACCATGCTAAGGATCAATGGCCGAGCTGCTTTGAGTTAACAGGTGTGTCTGTTACTTGATTAGTCATTACCCTACTAATATTTCCCACTGGGGAAAGACTATCCCAAGCATTGGAGGATGTTTAACATCCCCCAGCCCATTACTAAACACAGGTGTCCCCACTCTGGAGCATCTAAAAGCAAGTCCCTGCCCCCCACTTTCAAAGCTGTATGTGGAGCTCCCCCCAGATTAAAGACCAGAGCATGGCAACCTCCTTAAACTACTGCATGTTAAACAGTTCCATGTTTCTAGACTATTAAGATTATTTTCCATTTTATAAGTACAATGAAATAATGTGCTGTAAAGCAGCATACATTTTCACCAAAGTTTAAAATGAGATGTTTTCTCAGTTGACAGGACCATTTATACACATATTTTGGTCTATTTCTCCAGGGGATTAAAAAAAAAAAAATCAACCTTTTAGCAATTGAGGAAACAAAGCCCCAACTCTCCTTTTTATTATTTTTGTGGTGTTTGGAAAGCAATTGTTTTAAGTGAACCACATACTTGGAGGCCAGTTGGTTCTTGCATTGCCAATAAATACTGCCACAGAAATAAAGTGAGACGGTAGGGTTCTGATATATATGAGAATGGTCCCACAAAAACTAAAGTCCATGGGTTTAAATATATCACCACAGAAATCCAAACTATGTGCAAAGGCTAGAGAAAAGAGCGCAAGGTTTGCAAATTTTTATTGTCTTGGTAATTCTCCCTAGATCACACACCATTATCAGAAATAACATTCACTGAAGGCAGCACAATCACATGTAATGTATTAGTTATGTGTAGATAGTATGCAGTTGGTCATTTAAAATCTACCAAAAAGGGGCAGTATTAATCTCAGGTTTGCCAAAATACTAAAAACCTTTTTAAAATTCTCCTTTTTTGGGGGAGGTGTTAGTGGTGGCGATTAGAGTTTAACTTTGTTCATGTACCCCCCCCCACACACAAAAAAACCCATGTGGTTGATGGTGTCAATGATAACTGAGTAATTCATGTCTTCTCTCCAAATGCTACACCACCAGAAGCTAAGACAAAGTCATATTGAGGCCTAAAATGTTAAAACATTTAAGGAACTAGATAATCGTAATTTACTATTTATCATGGAAATTTATAAATTTAGACATGATTAAGCAGCACTCTACAGATGAAAAATAATGGAGTCTTTCTGGCTAGTCACGGTGATTCAAGCGTGTGATCCCAGCACTTTGGAAGGCCAAGGTGAGACGATTGCCTGAGCTCAGGGGTTCGAGACTAGCTTGGGCAACTTGATGAGACCTCGTCTCTACAATATATCAAAAAATTAACCAGCCATGGTAGTGTGCGCCTGTAGTTCCGGCTACTTGGAAGGCTTAGGCAGAAGGATTGCTGGAGCCCAGCAGGTTGATGCTGAAGGTTGGCCATGAGCATGCCACTGCACTCCAGCCTGGGTGACAGAGTGAGACTCTGACTCAAAAATAAATAAATAAAAATAATGGAGTCTTTCAAAACTATGTACGACTTGTCAACATTTTAGAATAAAAGAACCTGCCCTACTAATTGTGTGTTGCCCAACAATTAAATTTGTAATTTGTTTTTTTCTAGTTTGAGCAGAGTCTGGATATTTTCATTTATTTTCTTTTTTGCCAGCAGACAGACTAGGGTCTGTAAGCAAGTAGACTGAGAGAGGTTTACAAAACCCACAAAGGACTCAACAAAATTAGACCACAAAATTTGCATTGTTCATTGTAGCACTGTTGGTAATAAAATAACACGTTTGTGCATTTTTATAAGATAATCCTTCTCGTATTTCAGTTGGAAAGATGAGCAAGGTCTGCTTCCTTCATTTCACTTCTCCTTGTTTCTGAAAGGCAATTTCGCCAAGAATGTCTGACTATTTAGAAGAAAGATATTGCCACAATCTCTGGATGGTTTTCCAGGGTTGTGTTATTACTGAGCTTCATCTTTCCAAAATGAGCAAACACTGTTCAGTCCTTGTAACTATTTTGTAATAAATGTGTACATTAAAAAAATTTTTGGACATCACATAAATAAAGGTATGTACAAATGTGAATATTATATATATGACCTCTATTTTGGAAAATGTTTGCCCTGCTGTACCTCATTTTTAGGAAGTGTGCATGGATGCAATATATGAAAATGGGACATTCTGGAACTGCTGGTCAGGGGACTTTGTTGCCCTGTGCACTAAAGGGCCAGATTTTCAGCAGCCAAGGAAGTCCCTACCCAAGTGAATGTGATGGGACTTAAGTAAACTGAGACAATTCACTCTGGGTGTATGAACAGTAGCATTGTATAAGAAGAGAAAAAAAGATCTTGCATTTTCTGACCACATAAAGGCTTCCTCTCTTTGTAATAAAGTAGAAAGACCTCCTCAAAAAAAAAAAAAAAATTACCTTGCACTCAAGTCAAGAAAATTTGGTATTGAAGATGCCTGAACTCAAAGAAAACGCATATTTTTCATACTGACCATATGTAATAGAAAAATCTTTCCTCTTTTTGCCCCATAAAGTAGCCTTGCTTAGTAAGTGACTTGTATTTTCATGTCAGTAGGAAAGGCAAGTTTCTGATGTTACTAAAGTGTCAGTAAATGCTATTAGTCTATGTTTTTAAAGGGAAATTTCTAAAACCAAAAATAGGAATGAACTTAAGTATACTTATTAAAAAAGAACAAAACTGGCCAGTAAAACTTAAATTTAAGCAAAACTATGCATGTATTTATTTGCACTAGGCCATTTATCATCACAATTTAACACATAAACCTCTCTTTGCTTTTGTTAATGAAAACTTAATTGTAATACTGTCTCTATCCTTCCTTTGCTTGATCATCTCCTCTTTTAGAAAATTCTATTTGCTGGTCAGGCGCGGTGGCTCATGCCTGTAACTTTGGGAGGCCGAGGCAGGAGGATTGCTTGAGTCCAGGAGTTCGAGATCAGCCTGGGGAGCATAGTGAGACCCTGTCTTTCTTTAAAATAATATATATATGTTTTTTGAGTCAGAGTCTCACTCTGTTGCCCAGGCTGGAGTGCAGTGGCACGCTCACAGCCACTGAAGCCTCAACCTGCTGGGCTCAGGATTCTTCTACCTCAGCCTTCCAAGTAGCTGGAGCCACAGGCATGTGCCACCACATCTGGCTAATTTTTTGATTTATTGTACAGATGAGGTCTTGCCACTTTGCTCAGGCTGGTCTTGAACCCCTAAGCTCAGGCAATCCTCTCGCTTCTGCCTCTGCCTCCCAAAGTGCTGGGATTACAGGCTTGAGCCACTGCGTCTGGTATAAAAAAAAATTTTTTTAATTCTATTTGTTGTTTTATTGTGAGTTAAACTCAGCTCCAACTTACTATAATACACGATAATGAACCATAAAAGTTTACTCCTCTAACGTTCCACAGTCACAGACTATAGGCTCAACCCCTTGCTAGTAGGCACCTAACAAGCCTGTGGGGTCCATTCAACCCACAACACCAACTACAAGGTGTGCTGGGCACCATGATAGGCACTGAAAGTAGAGAGTTAGCCCTATTCTGCCCTTGAGTGCTTACACATGACCAAAGATGGGTGCCTCAAATAGCTATTACAATACAGAGCTTCCAAAAAGGACTTGCATTAGAATTCCCAAAGCAGCTTTTTAAACAAGCCCAGAATCTGTATTTTTAAGTTACTCAGTAGACTGTTTTCATAGAGAAACGACCAGACATCTGTGTTCCCTTTTCCAGAGGGAAACACAATGGCACAGGTGTTATCATTCCCATGCAACTGACATTCAAGGTGTTAAAACCCACTTGGTTTTGTTTTTAATAAACTCAATAACCACTTACCCTATTAAAACAAACCTAATGTCCCCTTTGTGCCTTCCCTCTGGCAGCTGAGCCTGGCACATAGCCTGGGCAGCAGGGGGACTAACCCTGATCCTCCAGCCCCACGTTGGTAATATGAATGGCTGGAGACTCCTATCTCTGAAAATCTTCCAACTCCAACATTCTATAACTTGAAATGATCTTGTGTGGCTTCTGACACCACCCCAATTCAGTGGTTGTGTAATTCTCTGAGACAGCAGTCTTCAACCTTTTTGGCATCAGTGACTGGCTTCATTGAAGATAATTTTTCCAGGGACTGGGGTGAAAGGGTGAAGGTTTCAGGATAATTCAAGTGCATTACATTTATTGTGCATTTTATTTCTATTATCATTACATTGTAATATATAATGAAATAATTATACAATTCTCCATAATGCAGAATCACTGGGAGCCCTGAGCTTGCTTTCCTGCAACTAGACGGTCCCATCTGGGGGTGATGGGAGACAGTGACACCCGAAGTGTGTTGCT
>CAUYQG010169250.1:0-14361 GCA_963574415.1 Tarsius wallacei | reverse complement strand
AGTTAACAGAGCATACAATCCATACCACCAAAAAAAAAGAAAAAAAAAAGCACACACACACAAAGCAAATTCTAAAGAGCATTATGATGAGAATAAACCCTTACATATCAATAATTAACATGAACGTGAATGAACTGAATGACAGTGATAAACAATCACATTTCAATAATCAGCCTGAATGTGAATGGACTAAATACACCAAGAAAAGACATGGAATGGCAAATGGATAAAATATCACCAGGCAACAATATATTGCCTTCAAGAGACAGACCCATCTCACTGGAAAGGACACACACAGACTCAAAGTAAGAGGATGGGAAACAAATTATCAGGCGAACAGAACACAAAAGAAAGGAGGAGTCGCAATCCTAATTTCAGACAAAATACCATTTAAGCTATCAAAAATTAAAAAAGATACAGAAGGCCACTACATAATGATAAAAAGTTCACTCCATCAACAAGAAATATCTATCCTAAACTTGTATGCACCCAACATATGAGCACCAACTTTCATAAAGCAGCTTCTAGGAAAACTCGAGAAAGATATTGACTCTAACACGATCATAGCTGGGGACTTTAATACCCCACTCACAACCCTAGACAGATCATCAGGACAAAAAATCAGCAATAAGATTCAGAACCTCAATGTGACTCTTGACCAAATGGACTTAATTGATACCTACAGAACATTCCACCCAACGACCACAGAATACATATTCTACTCATTACGGCATGGAACGTACTCTAAGATCGACCACATACTTGGCCATAAATCAAGCATAATCAAATTTCAAAAGATCAAAATTTTGTCATGCACTTTCTCGGACCACAGTGGAATAAAAATAAACATCAACACCAACAAGGTTCCCCCCAAACCCAAAAAGACATGGACACTAAATAGCACGATGCTGAACAACTCCTGTGTTAGCAATGAAATCAAAACAGAGATTAAAGGATACCTGGAAACAAATGAAAATGAAGAGACATCTCTGGGATGCCATGAAGGCTGTAGTAAGAGGGGAATTCATATCAATACAAATGCACACGAAGAAAATGGAAGGATCACAAATTCACGGCCTAACAAGTCACCTAAGGAAGCTGGAAAAGCAAGACCACCAAAACCCTAACTTTAGCAGAAGAATCCAGATTACCAAAATAAAAGCCCAAATCTGGGACATAGAACACGAAAAGAAAATACAAAAAAAACAATGAAACAAAAAGCTGGTTCTTTGAAAGGATAAACAAGATTGATGGTCCCCTAGCTAGACTGAGCAAGAAAAAAAGAGACAAAGCCCAAATAAATACAAACAGAAACACAAAAGATGAAGTCAAAACTGACCCCAAGAAATACAAAAGAACATTAGAGACTACTATGTACACTTGTATGGAAACAAACTCGAAAACCTTAAGGAAATGCAAGACTTTCTGGCATTAGATTCTTATAGAAGTGTGAACCCTATTGACAACTGTGCAAGCAAGAAATCTAGGTTGTATGCTCCTTGAGAATCTAATGCCTGATGATCTGAGGTGGAGCTGAGGCAGTGATGCTAGTGCTGGGGAACAGCTGCAAATACAGATTAACATTAGCAGTGAAGTTTGACTGCAAAGGTCATCATAATTCAATTGATTGCAGACTCATATCAAAACCCTGTCAGTGAATGGCAGGTGAGGTGATGTACTTCAACTGTATAGCTGTCTCTGGTGGCAGGCTTTCAGTCAGAGTCTGGCACTTATTTTAGTCTGCATGTGGGCTGCCCATTATTTTATTTACCGGCTTCCTCCATGCCTCTTTTTTGTAGGGTGAGTTGTATAATTATTTCATTATATATTAAAATAGAATAATAATAGAAATAAAGTGCACAATAAATGTCATGCACTTGAACCATCCCAAAACCATCTTCCCCCAGCTCCCCTCCCCATCTGTGGAAAAATTGTCTTCCACGAAACTGGTCCCTGATGCCAGAAAGGTTGAAGACCACTGTAATAGAGGAATTAGGCTGACCCCACCGAATGCACTGATCAATCTTAACATCACCAAGTATGGGACAACCAGATATTTTGTGTTTCACAGTGTGGTGCAATAAGAAAGACACAGCCCCACCTAGGGTGTATTCTTGCTTGAAAAATTGAACCTCAATTAAATAATGCCTTTAGATCTGAAGTTTGAATAGTAGGAAATGTGGGGTTGAGAAGACTAAGTTAAATGCTGTCATGAAGAAGCAATCAGCCAAATATAGAATGAATATTCTAGGACAAGTGACCCACTTTTCTCAACAATCCAATGTCTTAAAGAAGAGGGAATGCACACTAGAATGACTGCTATAAGATAAAGAAGGTTTAAGAGACAAAACCAAGATGTGTAATGTGCATGCATGAATCTTGTTTATATAATGATGGGGGAGGGGAATGATGTAAACACACACCTTAGAGACTCTTCTGAAAATATAAGTATGAAATAGGTATTATATTAAGGAATTTCCATTAATTCTTTTGGGTGTAATAATGAGATGGCTGTTATATATCCTAAAAATGCCTACCAGTTAATGATGCATGTGGTAATATTTATGAGTGAAATGACATGACGTCTGAGATTTGCTTTTAAATACTCTAAAAAAATTTAGGAATGGGAGAAGGATTGATACAGCAAGAATAGCAAAATGTTGATAATTTTTGAATCTGGGTGATGATAACATTAGGGTGTATTTTACTATTCTCTTTTAGTGTATATTAGACAATTCTGATAATAAATCCAGGCATTATAAAAATATTATAATCAAGTTGAATTGATTGAAAAAATTAAGGTCTGCTTAACATTAGAAAATCTACTAATCAATTCAATATATTGAGAGGTTAAAAGATTCAGGTATCTTATTAGATCCAGGAATTATCATTTGATAAAATTCAACATTGATTTATAATAAAATACTTAGACTAAGGATAAAAGGAAGCTTGTTCAATGTAATACATCTAAAAAAATGTATATTATGCATCAAACTCAATATTAAAATATTAAAAGTATTGTGCTTAAACTCAGGAAGAAGACAAAGGTACCTATGATTGGTCCTTTTTTATAATTTATGTCCTAGCTGTATAGTTTGAAAGGAGTAAAAGAAATAATATTCAGGAATTGAAAAGAAACACATTTTCATTATGTGTATTTGCTATGGGTGTCTAGTTAGAAAACCCCAAAGTTGGCTACCATGGGTTTGAGGTAGAAAAAAAAGAATGCTTGAACTGACAATATCACAAATAATTGGTAATCAAAAAACTTAACCCTGCACCAGAAGCATCCTCCTGTTTCATTTAATTAATCTATTGCTTTGTTTTTATTGGCTGCATAACATACAAAAGGAAGTATTTTATTAGAATTTCAATTTTGATTAGGTTGCAGGATCTTAGGCAAATCCCTGATTTCCCTGGCTGCCAGTTTTTTCCATCTGAAAAATAAATTTATAGATGATCTGATCAATAAGATCTCTTATAGTTTTAACAAATTTAAAAAAATGTATGTTTCACGTGTATCAAAGTAAACCTGAAGAAAGCCTATAAACATTGTTTTACCTATTCTTGATTCAAACTTATTATCTGTGATTCTATATTGCATTCTTGAAGGGATTAGGTCTTGCACAATTACTTCTAAGTTCCACCAGAGCTGAACATACGTCTTACAACTCCTGGTGCCCTCTCATGCCTAGCCAATTGCTCAATGACATTCTATATAAGTGCCTACTGAACACAAATGAGAAAGTTTTGTGAATTATGATGGTGGTAGTCAGGATGTGAAAAAGTTGAGAAGTGGAAATGTGAGATTACATATCTAGACTGGGACAAAACTGAACATGTTTTTGTGTCAGCAGTTATTTTTATAGTGTTTTATTTGGTGCTTGCCTCATCCATTAAACTGTAAGTTTGAGAATGGCAGGGACCATAGTTGCCTTGTCCATATTGTGTCACCAGGGCCCAGTACAGTGACTGGCACATAGTTGGTACTCAATATACTTCTTTTTTTTTTTTTTTTTTTGAGTTGGAGTCTCTCTCTGTCTCCCAGGCTGGAGTGCAGTGGCATGCTCACAGACACCGCAGCCTCGACCTGCTGGGCTCAGGCAGTCCTTCTGCTTCAGCCTTCCAAGTAGCTAGAACTACAGGCATGTGCCACCGTGCCCAGCTAATTTTTTTTTTTTATTATTTATTGTAGAGACACGGTCTCATCATGTTGCTAGTCTCAAACCTGTGGGCTCAGGCAATCCTCTTGCCTCTACCTCCCGAAGTGCTGGAATTACAGGCATGAGCCACCACACCCAGCCTTTCAGTATACTTCTTAAATGAAAGGACACATAGCTATCCCTCCCAGCTTTAACTTAAAGAAAATTACCCATGTTTCTAGAATTTATTTTTAGCCACATGCAGTGATACAACATACATTTTAATAGATGATAATATCCCAATGTACTTTGTAGGAACTCAAAGTTTTCTTTTATGTAGTTATACATCATATAGACATACACACACACACACACACACACACACACACACACACAATTTAAAAACACATTCCAATCAGTCCTATTTGAACAGAAATGTCCCCTACAATAATGCAGTCTTATAACAGCCCTATAATATTTCATTTTATCATAACCAAGCTGCTGGAAATAAGAGTCAGTCAACATTCCCTAACACCTTTGACCCTCTCATTCTTCTCTGACAATAACCCAGCTTTCTCTTCCCATTCTTAATGAAATGGGGGAGAGATACTTATTCGTTCCCCTTCTGACTTCTTATTCAGACTTATAACATTGCCATAAGCCTTCATGACTGTATATTCATTGATCCTTACTAAGGTCAGTAGGACGTCTATGTTTTTAAATCCAGTGGATACATTTCAGTCTTTTTATTGGTCCATCTCTCAGCTATATTTGACACTGTGGCCATTCCCTTGTTCTTGGAACTTTCTCCTCTATTAATTTCCAAAACATTGCTTTCTCCTGGTGTCCATCTACTTCTCTGGCTGCTACTTCTCATTCTTCCTCATGGGTTTCTCATTTTTTAGTCCTATATTCCCTCTGAAACCATCCTGAGTCCTCTTCTCTCATTCTATCCAAGATTTGATTGCTCCCTATATAATGAGAGCTCCCAAATCTTTATTTCCAACCCAACTCTCCATCCTGAGTTCCAGATGATAAAACCGTCATGTTCTCTCATGCTTTTGGGTCTGCACACATTCTCTTTCTTCTCCTTGGATCAGTTCCCACTGTTTGATCATTTGACAAAATTCTACTCATCCCTTAATCTAACTCACATGCCTACTCCCACTACGAGACTCTTATGAAAACCCCAGGCAGGTTTGAGTGCTTTCCTGTGCTCCATATAGACTTTAATTAAAGCAGTCATCCCATTGTTTAACTGCCTGAAGATGGCCTCTACTAGATGATGGCAATGCCACAGAGATGGGCTTCGATTTCTATTTCTTCTAGTCCCAGTACCTAGGACAGTGCTTGGTGCCTAGTAGGAACACATTAAATGTTTGTTGGATGAATACACAAGTCTTGCATTTTACCAGAAAGCAGAAACCCAATTCTTACCACACCCCTGAGAAGAAGATACTATTATTAAGACACCTACCTTACAAATGAGGAAAAACAAAACTTTCCCTCAGGCACACATTTGTTAAATGGCAGACCAAGGACATGCATCTAAATCTTCTCTCTGTGTCTAGAGTTCTAGTCACTGTATTAGAGTAGTATACAATCGTGCAGCTTAAGTGGAATACAACAGATACTAACGTTAACAGTTTTTGCTATTTGAATTAAAGGATACTGATGAATAGAAACAGAGGAGCAGTTTTCCACTGAAGAAGAAACATTTATGCCAAAGAGTCCTACTAATTTAGTTTTACTTTCACGACCACGTTCTTTGAACAGGTGTTCTTCACCAAAGGCTACATGATTACTCTCCTCTTTTTTGAGTTCAGGAATGGAAAACAGGATTGCTCTTTAGACCTAAACCTTCATGAATTGGCGGAGAGAAGATGTGTTTGGGAGAAATCTCTAAAACTTGATTGGATTGCTTTCAACTTGCATGTCTTGCCAATTTGATAATGGGTATATAATTTGTTCAAGACTTAACATTCCCCCCCAAAAGCTAAGCATCCAGGTTTAAATATATTTCTGATAAATTTGTTGGGTAATTTCTCTGTAAATTTCTATTCTTATAATCCTTTAGAGAGAGCAGAAACATTTTCCAAAAGCAGTTGTTTTTAAGTAAGAAACAGAGCCAAATTGAGCTATTTGGATCATGAAATTGTCAGGCAAGGAAGAATACCCCAAGATTACATTAATTGATATAAATGGTTTTTTGCTTTCTTTCTTTCTTTTTAAAGTTCTCCTAAGCCAGGCTGGGTGGCTCAGCCTGTAATCCCGCGCCTTGGGAGGCTGAGGTGAGTGGATTGCCTGAGCCCACGGGTTCGAGACCCACCTGGGTAGGCGAAACCTCATCTCTACAATAAATCAAAAAAATTAGCCGGGCGTGGTAGCGCGCGCCTGTAGTTCCAGCTACTTGGACGGCTGAGGCGGAAGGATCGCCGGAGCCCAGCAGGTCGAGGCTGCGGTGGCCGGGAGCGGCCACTGCACTCCAGTCTGGGCGACAGAGTGAGACTCCAGCTCAAAAAATAAAAAAAAATAAAATAAAACGTAGAATAGAAAATATCTAATATTTTCTAATGTAGCATGAATATTATTTTTAAAAACTTTTTATTAATATATATGCATATTTATGTAATGTGTCTCAAGATAAAACGGTAAAATATGAGTGGTTCCAAAAGTCTAAATGCAGTTTCAAGCTGAGACTTTTAGGATATCCTCTATATCATTTAAAAATTTTAATTTTTAATTATTATGAGTACATAATAGCTGTATATATTTATGGGGGACATGTGATATACATATATAGAAATCAAATCAAAATGAATTAAGGACTTAAATGCAAGACCTGAAACTATCAAATTACTGGAAGAAAACATTGGGGAAACGCTCCAAAACATTGAAACATTGAAAAGATTTCTTGAGTAAGACCTCAAAAGTACAGGCAACCAAAGCAAAAATGATAAATGCGATCACATCAAGCTAAAAGGCTTCTTCACAACAAATGAAACAATCGACAAAGTGAAGAAACAACCCATAGAATGGGAGAAAATATTTGCAAACTATCCTCTGTTTCTTATCTTGGGTCACAACTTTAAAACTTTGATAACTACTACCAAAGACTTTGTTGTTATCAATAACAATACCACCTTTAAGATTTCTTTTTTAAAAATTTTTAAATTTAAAGCTGTGGAGTACAATTCTGGGTTAGGTATACAAATGTTCATTATGCAGGTACCCTAGTTGATGAGGTGTGCCCCCACCCTTAAGATCTTAATGTAAGGAATCCTACTATCTTACTACAAAACCCTAATGGTCCAAATGATCCAATTTTTGTCAATATAATCTTCAGTCCTGAAAATTTTAACCATTCATTAGTCCATATTCCTCATTCCTCATATTCTTTCTGACTTAGCTTTATTTCAGTTTTCTATTATTATAATCATTTTGTTTTACATTCTCTCTCTTGCATCTACTAACCTCATAAAACATCAATTTTATATTATTCTAATTATCCACTTAGTCTTTGCCAGTCCTCAAACAGTTTAAAGTGTCTAGAGAAAACATATAACCATAAAGAATGACCAATCTCGTTGCAAATGTATGGCTACAAATACCAAGTGTACATTCATCTATATATTCCTCTGATCAGTCCACACTTTTCATTTGGGTGTGCATTTTATACCTCCTGCTCTCTTCCCCAGCCTCTGTAGTGCTTCCTTACCACTCAAACTTTTATTTCACTAAGACATTAGAACCTTCATATTTCATTAGAAGGCAGATACAATAAGAATATAGTTTTAAACTGTTTCAACCACAACATTTGTAAACTTACTTGCATTTGTACCCATAAAATTTTTCTTGTTTCCACGAGTAAAAGTTTGTGCTCCTTTCTGAGGTCAATCCTGCTCCACTAAAAACCTAGATCCAAGCATATCCAGGCTACTTGAGAAATTTGCTTTTGTGATTTATCCATCTCCAGTTTTGACAGATGTCAAATGAAGAAAATGTAAAACAATCACCACTATAACAACAAACCAAAACAACAGTGTCAAATGTTGCAGAAAACTTAAATTAGACCTGTTAGAGACTATCAGACTTCAAAAAATAAAAATTATTGGTGACTTTGGCAAGAAAAGATTCTGTAGTATAAGACCATAGACTTTTTTTTTTTAAACTTGAAGCATTTTTGTAGAATGAAGGGAATGATGTATCATTGATTATGTATATATCTTTACAAAGAGAGAGAATAAGTCACAAAAAAAAATTTTTTTCAGTAGCCTGGACAAACAGGTGATGCGGACATGAGGATTTGACCCTTACGGATGGGACTTGTGCCTTTATAACAAGACTATTTGTCCTTATTGCCCTACCACCACGTGAGGACACAGCAACAAAGTAGCATCTATGAAGCAGAGAAGGAGACTTCACCTGCCACCAAATCTGCCAACACCTTGCTTGTGAACTTCCCAGTATCCAGAACAGTGAGGAATACATTTCTATTATTTATAAATCTAAGGTATTTTGTTATAGTACTCTGGAAAAGACTAAGAAAGATCATGTATACTTTATAATGTTACAAAAATTAAATAAGTTATTAAATAGTACATATAAAAAGGAAAATTAAACAAATGAATTTAAATTGTGTCCTCTTGGTTGCATAGGTATACACAGAGAGATATTTCAAGTGATTATTAAACTCAATTATTTAACAGCACATTTTTTTCCTCTCTCTTTCTCTTTCTTTGTTTATTTATTTTTGAGTTGGGGTCTCACTCTGTCACATAGGCTGGAGGGCAGTGACACAATGACTACTTACAGTAGCTTTGACCTGGGCTCAGGTGATCTTTCTGCCTCATTCTCCCTAGTAGCTGGGACTACAGGCACAGCACCACACCTGGATACACACCTGGTTACTTTTTTTTAATTTTTGTAGAGATGAGGTCTCACTTGTTGCCTTATCTGGTCTTGAACTGCTGGGCTCAAGCAGTCCTCTCACCTCAGCCTCCCAAAGTGCTAGGATTAGAGGCATGAGCCACCATATCTAGCCATTGACAGAATGTTTCTTAAGGACATGGAGAAATGCCATATCTTAAACTGCTTTTGGTAATTATATCTTTGAAGGTAATGCTTAAACTTTTATTTTAAGATGATTATTTGTGTGTGTGTACACACATGCACAAACACAGATGCACTGTGGAAATATCAAAGAAGTAATTACATTATATCATTAAGAACTGAGTTTTTTATAGTGGTTGAAAGGACATAAAGTCAATATGTTGTGATGGCTAATTTTGTTTGTCAACTAAATTGGATCAGGAGATGTCCATATATTTCGTTAAACAGTATTTCTGGGTTTGTCTTTGAGGGTGCTTCTGGATGAAATTAGCATCTGAATCTATGAACTGCCCTCTCCAATGTAGGTAGGTAACATCCAATCAATGACTGAAAAGCCAAACTGAATAAACTGTCACTGGTCAAAGCTCAATTTAAACATAAAAACGTTTAAATCCATTGGTTCATAATAATTCAAACAAGCAAATAAACAAATATATGTCTCATTGGTCACTTTCTGAGGACACTTAATACAAGGAAAGATTGCAACACTTATCTGTACATCTGTGTAATCAAAAAGTTAATGAGAGGAAGAATCTTTGTATAATAGTATTCCAGCCAAAAATGAACTTTAAATTTTCAGATTAATAAATTGCATAGTTATAATTAATGGCAATAATTGTAACTGTTCCAAAAACATGTAAAGACATTGCTCTCTAATGATGGAGAATTGTTCCAAAAAAAAGACTTTTGTTATCACATGGTGGTGATACATTGCACAATCTGTAAAGTAGACATGCCTTCCAAAAGCAAAAGCACCCTCAGAATCTATCAATTTACAAGATATGTAGCAATTTCATAACTGATAATTTATTTGAAAAGTTACATTGAGTTGCGAGATAAAAATATTCCCCTGAGATTTCTTTTAATGGGCTCAACCCTCTTGTCCTTGCATTTGTCTTCCAAATTTGCTCTCTTCTGAATCATTTTTTAATGTTAACTTTTGTCTTTTTCACCTGCCTTCTCATCTTAGAGAAATAACTCTTTGCTGCCCATATTTACTTTTCTGCCACATCTAGTCTTTATTATTCTCAGTCATAAGAGCAATATGTTGATTGCCTTTTGACCCTCTGAAACTTTCCAGCAATAAGAGTCTACCTGTTTTGATTACTTGATAAAGAACTAGTTTTGTTCCTATCTTTTTCTTTATATTTTCCAACTGATATAATCAATTATTAATTCCAAACTATCACTAGAATTAAATAAAACAGACTACTGAGATTGTCAGTCTTCTTCATGGTTCCACAAAGCCGTAAGCAATTTTCCTTAGCTATCAAACTCTTTTTTCTTTTCTTGTTAACAGTTCAGAACTAATCTTTTTCTCTGAGATGCGGTATTTTAAAAATAAATATATCAAAGCTCTGTTATTACAAGTACTAATAACCAATCTTTGTGATCAAATGAAACAAGTGCGTCTGACTCTATCCCATTAGATATTTATCTGTTTAGTCACCACCATTTAAGTATTCTCTTTAAAACTGGTCTCTCTGAGGATTGTAAATGTATGTTTGATATGTCCTTTCCCACAAAAGAAACCAGCAGTTTCCTTATCCAAAATAATGAAAGTGGAGAAAAATCAATAATGGGAAAATAATAGCTACAGTCCGATTATGTTTTCCAGCAACATCAACAAAAAGGAAAAAGACATGACTCATCAAGATGCCACTATTTTGTACTAAACTGATGTTATTAGAATGTGCTTCTTGTGGAAGATTGCCCTGTCTCTACAGCACTAACTTGCAGTGTGAAATGAATCCAAGTTCATATTCGTATCTGACTGTCTTAGATCTTGTAAGCTCTAATGGAGAAAGATAGAAATTTGAAGTTCTGGGTTCCAGTTCTATGTCTACATTTTGTACTTTCAAAAGAATGGCATTGCATAGCCTACTTGGATATAGTGTATTATGAAAATCAAATTTTAAAAAGGACCCAAGTAAAGTTCTAAGAACGAAAACCTAATATTTAATTAACAATTATTATGTGCTTTCACACATTTTATATTATTTAATTCTCAAAAAATTCTTCCAAATAATCATTTAGAACCACACTCTATATGCAATAAATAATGCAAAGTGGATAATTTTATCACACAGTTGGTTTTTCATTCAGACTCTAAAGACTCTAATATGTTTTTATTCATTACAGAAATCTAGCATAATTGTGGATAAGGCCTTATATTACACAACTGTAAGAATCTTAAAAATACTATTATTTTTGTTTTTATTCTAAAGTTTATATTTTGGCCCTGTGCCAATTGAGTCCTCTAGTAAGCAGACACCCAGGCAAATTAATTGAGCTGCATGTGATTTACTGGAGGAAATAATGGTGAAGAATAAAGAGGAAATGAAGCAGGATTAGGTGGGGGGTACATCTTTAGAAAGTGAGCCAGGCTTGTTACCTGTGAAAGGAGAGAAAAAAGGCAGGAGTGTTGGGTAAGAAGAGTCTTTGACTGTAGTGCCACCATGTTCAGTTGTTGGTTAAGAGCAACTGGGGAGAAGGAAACAGGATGGGGGATCACAACCTCATTGTAAATACTACGGCAGGTCAAAAGGCATGGAAACTGAAGTTGCCAACTGACTAAACTTCTTGTAGCAAGTTATTTTAGAGGGAATCTAAAGAGAAGCATACCTCCAAACCCCCATAGGTTGTAATAAAAAAAAAAATCCAAGTTCTAAAAGTAGTAATAATATCACCCAATATTCTCACAGAGTTTTTTTTTTTTTTTTTTTTTTTCTGAGTTCGAGTCTCACTCTGTCGCCCAGGCTGGAGGGAGTGCAAAGCACACTCCCAGCCACCGCAGCCTCAACCTGCTGCACTCAGGCAGTCTTTCCACCTCAGCCTTCCAAGTAGCTGGAACTACAGGCACATGCCACAATGCCTGGCTAATTTTTTGATTTATTGTAGAAATGTAGTCTCGCCAAGTTGCCCAGGCTGGTCTTGAACCTGTGGGTTCAGGAAAACCTCTCACCTCGGCCTCCCAAAGTACTGGGATCACAGGCTTGAGCCACCATGCCCAGTAGTTTTTGTCTTCCGTTATCATTCATCAGACTCTAAATAATTTCCTTCATAGTTGTGATTTCTAATATTATGAAGAGCTAGGCAAGAACAGAGCCAAACCTGGATTAGAAGTTTGACAAGAATGACCAATCAAGAAAGGTTTAAGTTTATTTTCACTTCTGTTTTACTATTTGGCCAGCATGCAAAGAGTGCAAGTAATTCATACAAGAACCCTTAATTTCACTGTTACTTGTATTACTAGTTCTAAACAGAGTGCCGATAGAGCTCAGTAGTTTTAGCTGCCTGCTTGGTCTGAGGAGGCCAGCATTGTGAACTTGCTGTCCTTTAGGTTATTAGGCTTATACCGCATTAACACACACATAAGAGAATTCTTACTTCTCTACTCTTATTTATACCTTCTATTCCTACATGAACAGGCTTACAGAATGCCCAGGGATGGCCTATCAAAGATGCAGACTCCTACATTTGTTTTTCTAGGTCTCTCTTATAAGCAGACTTAATCCTGCAGATCCTAAGACAGTATTTCTATATTTGGGATTTTTACATAAAACTGAGGTCATCATTTTCCCACCATAATTTTTTTCTTAATGTCTTACCAGCCTCAGTGGCAACATTATCCTCACATCAGTCGAGATGTGTACATTAATTTTAGGTTTTCCTAAAATAGGATAACACTAACAGTATATCAGAAGAATGTTGAATAATAAAGTAAAATAAACAAGATAATATTTATAGGGATTCATGCAGTGTTGTTCACTTAGCTACAAAAGCAATGTTTCACGGCGAGCAATAGCATGGCATTTATGTGGCAAGGCATCAACATTACCTTCAACACTTTCACTATCATATTTTTTGAATACTGTCTATGTACCTGGTACTGCATTATACGATTTGTGTACTCTATATGGTGGGTCTGTTATGTTTGTTTTACAGATTATGAAAGGGAAGGAAAGTGTATCTCCCACAGTTCACTCTATTAATAAAAGCTGGACCTAGGATTCGAATATACATATATTTTTTCTTCAGGGCTGTCATCTTACAGATTGTGATAGATAATTGAGTTTTATTTATGTTACAGCTGCCATCAAAATAAATGATACCATAGAGTACATTAATAGAAGAAGATAAATTGATGAGGAAACAGGTTCAGAGAGGTTAGGCAACTTGTCCTATTATGACTTAGGTAATAAGCCACAAAGCCAGAATTGAACTAAAATCTGTCATGGTCCTAAAATCATGCTTTTAATCATTTTGTTATGCTGACTCAAAGGCAATGACATCTCCAACATGGCTAATATCTAATATCTTCATCATTAAGGGCTCAGTGAAATCATTCATAAGAGGGTTTTTGTGAAAAATTAGAGTAGCAGCATCTTGAGTAAGAGCATTGAGACTTTGCTGCATTCTGTGCTGAGGGTAGTGACACACATAAGGATTCTTAGAATGTCACATACTAGTACATTTTATTCATCCTCAACTGCCTGTCATAATAGAGAAATAAAATAAAGATGCTATTTTTAAATACAATGATAAAGAAGACAGACATGAAATGTTCCATAATAGAGACGATAACGATAAATGATAACATTTACCTGATAATAGACTGCTCAAGGTCAAGAAATCTTGGAAGAAAACTTGCAGCATATACAGAGAAAACCTTCAGAATTTGAGTAAAGAGGAGGAGTGTTCCTCATTAGAGTGGAAGAAATAAAATTTTGTGTTAACAATGACTTGGTAATTAATTAAGTCTCAGTCCCTACAGTCATAATATGACTTTTTAAAACAAGGTACATTTTTTAAAAAATTTCTAAACAATACTACATATGGAATTGAAAGTCAAAGATATTGCAAATGCTGAAGATAATGCAAATGTTATGTTCACCATTACTCTCTTTCTTTAGGCTTTCTGTTAAGAGAAAGATGGATAACCTTTGAGAACAGTGACTCATAATACACTATATCATTAGAATAAGTGAAAATAACACTTAAATTGTAATTCACAGGCTTAGTTTTGAGTGGTTGCACCCTCAGTGAGGAGTGCACATATGATTGTTTTTTCATTTTTTTTTTTTTTTGAGTTGAAGTCTCACTC
>CAUYQG010169249.1:0-34821 GCA_963574415.1 Tarsius wallacei | reverse complement strand
TCTTGTAATTATCCTGAGGATAGAATCAATTATATTTATTTCATGTATTCATTCACTTATTCAAATCTATTATGGGTATTGTATTAGTAAGGGTTTTTCAGAGAAACAGAACATATGGAATATATATGTAAATTTATAGATAGATAGCTATGGATAGATATAGAAAAAGAAGAGATTTATGATATTTGGCTCACATGATTATGGAGGCTAAAAAGTCCCACATGATGCATTCTGTATGCTGGAGAACCAGGGAAAGTCGGTGGTATAATTCAGTTTAAGTTTAAAGGCCTGGAGCAGGGTGGAGGTGGTACATTTATGTCAATTCCAGAGTCTGGCGGCTCAAAAAACCAGGAGCTCCAAGGTCTGAGGGCAGGAGAAGATGAATGGTCCTGCTCAAGAAGAGAAAGAGAGAATTCACCCTTCCTTCTGCCTTTTTGTTCCATGCAGGTCCTCTACACATTGGATGATGCCCTCCCACATTGGTCAGGGCAGATTTTCTTTACTTAATCTACTGATTCAAATGCTAATCATTTCCAGAAACACTTTCAAAGACACATTCAGAAATGTTGCTTAACCAGTTATTTGGACATCTCCTAGCCCAGACAAGTTGGCACATAAAATTAACCGTCATAGGTACCTACTATGAACCAAACACTTTGGTAGGCACTGAATACTGAATATTGAAAAAGGTAAATAAAATTTACCTTCAAAGAGTCTGAATTCTAGTAAGAGATTGGGCACCAAGTTAAGCTTATATATTTATAACAATATTGCTCATGTCTCTAATTTTTAAAATTCTCTACTCTGCTGTTACCTACTCAGAAAACTTATCTGAATTGTGAAAGCACACCAACCTATCTGGATTCCTGAAAATAATGATAATACCACTTGCTTTTACATTTAGTCATTAGACAACAATTGCACATATATAAAAGTTATATCTGCATATAAAAGCATATTACACATAATATATGAATAAAATATTAAATATGCAATATATTTAAACTATAAAATAACCTATAACAAGACAGGAGGTATTTATTTGTTACTTTAACACATACACTACATTGCAAAACAGAGCACTTGTAGTAAAATATAAAACAAGAAGATGAAGATCAGTGAAACAGAAAAGGATTTTTCATTTCTGATGACAAAGAATAATATAGAAAGCATTTTTAAATGCTTAAGTGTTTATTTACCTCCTTTGTTGTTGATTGTAAAATGAATACGAAAATTTATAAAGAAAATTGCATGAGTCCAGCTCCTGCAGGGTCAGGGGTTCCTGGGGGTGAGATGGCATCGGCGACTGAAAAAAAGAGAAGAGGGGGGAGAAAGAAAAAGAGGGAAAGAAAGAGGATGGGACTACTGTTCAAGTGAGCAGAAGCCACTTTATGGAGAAATACAGAGGGTTTTTATCCCCAAATTTTGCACAGTCAGACTCACATGTCTTTTACGTGAACACAAAGCCAGGTATATGGGGGCATCCCCCACCCACCAGGTGTTTCTTCAAGCATGAGGAAGAAAAACCCAAAATTGTCTTTCTGTTCTTTATGCTTGGCTAATGTCCCTCAGAAGTACTAGTACAATTTCTAAAAATATTCCGTTCTATCAATAGTAATCTATATTTTATTTGATTTCACACACTTTACCTATGACTAACTTTCCTAATGGTAAACAATCTATTCCTAAATTTAATCCTAACACACACAATGGAAGTTAAACAAAATGACTAAAACCAGTTCCTGCATAATGTGGCCCAGTCCAAAGGTAATGCTGGACTCTCAGCACTAGGGCTCTCTGATGTGACCCTGGTTTGAACCAGGACCTATACGGAAGCCAAAACCACAGTCAAAGAGAAATAGGAGCAATGAGTTTCTAAAGTTAGCTTGTGTTTGTCCCGGTCTCAGAGTTTTTATGCTTGAGCTAACAGGAGTTTTTTTTTTGTTTTTGTTTTGTTGTTTTTTTTATGGCTGTAGTGCCAAATAGAAAAGGAGGGAGGGAATGGGGTCAACAGCTTCTGAACCATCCTAGTGGTCTCGGGGTCAACAGCCCTCCCTGATCTCTAATGCTCAGTGGGCCTCCATGGCTGGTTTCCAACAGAAAATAATGGTTAACATTTTAAAACACACAATTAAAGTATGTCCATCTACAAATGAAAAACAGTTTTTCTTGTTAGTTATTATATATTGGTAGCTAGATAAGGATCATTAAAATATGAGTATGATATTAATATATCATATAAAAAAGCCAGGCAATAAGCCATCACTATTCTCAAAAAATATTACCCATGGTCTTTAAACTCCAAAAACAACTTTTTTATTTTCACAAAGTATTAGCAGATGTATTTTCAGTTCTTCAGAATCTGTTCAAACTATTGAGTTTTGAGCTAATTTATCTTTACAACAATGCAATGGAAGATTGTTTTGCATTTTTCTATTACTGCATATTGCTTTTGTTTCCTACTTCCCCCTACCTACCTTTCATTAGTCAGGTTTTTGTCCTTGTTGTTGTTATTATAATTTGAAAGAATCCTGGAGAGTTTTTTCTTTAATTTGAATGAATATATCTAACTTCATAATACCTAGCCCCTATTTAATCTCCTCTATTTTTGAAACTTATCAATGCCTAGATTTTTGCTGCAAACAAGACTATTACTTTAGGCTTTTTATCTCCCTTTGTTCTTGACATTCTATCCTATACTCAGCTATAAAGGTCTAGTCTGCATATCAAGGAGAGTTTTAAAATATGCTGTAATTAACTTTTTAGAAAATTTACTTTGGTAAATGCTTTTATTACTCTGATTTCTCCCATGTCTTGCAATATTCTGCAAGTCTTACTTTACTTACTAGACTACTTCTGACAATAGTGTTTTCAAGGAAGGTCTTCATCTAGAGAACCTTTGAGGCTTTTTATTCCTGGGATATCTTTATTCCCTTCTCATAATCAAAAATAGTTTTAGGTGCACATAATATTCTTGATTGATATTTTATTTTAAGTATTTGAGAATATTATTCCACTGTGTTCTTTCAACGAGAGCCAATATTTTATGCTAATATGATTTTTGTTTCATTGGAAGGGTTCTGACCTATTAAATTTATACCTTGCTCTTTGAGCTTTTGAAATTTCTTTTAAAATAATTTGTCCAGGTGTATTACAATTATAATATACCATGAATGAGTAGTTATATTAAAATAATAATATCATTACCAGGTAAGTTTTACTCCAGAAATAGAAGATATTAGTAATCACTTAAGATTATTCATTTCATTAACAGAATAAAGAAGAACACCCACCTGGTCATGTAGCTTATATTACAAAATTAATAGCTAATAAAACCCTTTATCAAGCTAGGATAGAAAAAAATTGCTTAACATTGTTAGTGATAACTATCAGAAACCTACAGGAAGCAGTAAAACAAAATGATCTTTATTAGAACCAGACCCTAGACAAATACACTCATGTATTATCAATGATATTTTCAACTGTAAACAGTGACATTAAAATTAAACCCTCTTATACATTAAAAATGTTTCTGAACATTTGGCTCACAAAACTATAAGATCAAATGTATGTCAGGCTTTACAATTGCTTGATTCAGTCACTCTGTCTCTTTCTGTAATTCACTCAAACATAATTTATTCAAAATAACTGTGCTTGCTTCACCCTCAGTCTCAATTTTTCTCATGATAGAAAAATTGCTGTAAGGTTTCAGCTCTCTGACTCCACCAGGATACCTAGAATAAGTGAATGTATCTCTTTTGGTGGATCTCTTAAGAGTGAAGAAATTCATTGCCAAAATCCTCTAGTAAGTCATAGTCCAATATCTTAGTGCCAAGTTAGACTGTATGTCCAATGTTTATTCTTCATTTGCCTAAGAGTAAAGCCATATTACTGGCTGTGACTTGAATTATTGAGTCAGTCACTATGCAAATGTGATGAAATAACTTTTGATCAATAGCATTTTAAACTCTGAAGCTGAGGTGAAGGTCAGTTGTCCCTAAAGCAAATAAGACAGCCTGGAGAATTTTGAATAGCTGATTTTAAAAATCAAGTCACTGATTGAAATAGTGACCAGATGAACAGCTACCCTCAATGATCACTGCACTCATTATCATCGCACTTATAAATGATTAGAACTTGTAATAATTTGTTATATATTTATAATCAAAATAATCATAAAACTCTGTTAAAGGTTGAAATAAGCCTAATATATAATGTGCAGTATTTACATGTTTAAGATATAAAACTTTACTAAAGAACTTAATGTGGGTAAAGGATTAGATAGCATGATTACACATCACATATTTTTAAAATAAAATACAGAGCGAATACAAAAATGGGCCAAAGCATTCCTCCGTAATATTTCTTTATAATAGTTAAAAAAGCTAATCTTCAATTGCTTTTATTTATAAATACCTTAAATAGAAGCAAAAGTCATAGTTTCATAAGAACACATTCATTATGGGTTCAATTTGAAGATTTCTAGTTATCTAACTTGTGGCAAGGATAAAGTTTTCACCACCTAAAGAATAGAAGAAGAGTTTACATTTTTCTGTGGATTTTGGAAATGATCTAATTCAGTACTTCTCTGCTCTACCTACACATTAGAAGCACCTGGGATCTTTAAAAATTATCGATGTCTGAGTCCAGACAGAGCAATTATATCATATTTCTTGGAGTGATACCAGGCCTTTGGAATTTTTTAAAGTTTCTCAGTTGATGATTAAGTAAATTCAATGTTGATAAATTTCTGACTAAATTCACTACCACAGGCTGCAAGAAATGAAGAAAATAATGGCATTTGTCTGGAAATTTGGAAATAATTGTTATAAATATTTGGAAAATTTTTCCAGATTTGGATATAATTAAGCTACAAAGAAATTGATTTGATGAACATAGCATATTAACTATTCATAGACAATATGCTTTAGAAGACTTTAAGTGTTTAGAGAAAAGGACAGAATGTCTTTCAATAAAAAAATATTTCATTCTTAAAAAAGTATAAAATTGCCTTAGAAATAAATTTTTTGGGGGTCAGGTTGACTGTGTTTCCATAAGAGATTTTGTAGAAGTCATGTCCATATCCTAAGCCTGAAGCAAAAATCAATCAAGTCCCTAGAGAGACTCAGTATAAGTGAGAGAGAGGACATAAGCCAGAGTGTAGAACTAGGTGGTGGTAGTAGTCAAGTGCAGATCTGGGAGCCAGAAGACTCAGCCAAAATGAAAAATCCAAAAGCAGCCTGAAAAAAGAGTAGGGCCACATCTGAGATTTCATGGCACATTGTGATTTTCTTTATTCCAGCTCTGAACCTAACAGTGTCCTGGTGACAACAGATCCTGTGTTTCATGACATTATTGTCAGTGATAGTTACTCAAGATATTTTCTGCTTTTCATATATCTAATTTCAATTGTGGAGCATCTGAAAACATGTTAAGATGTACTTTTTAAAAAATGTTCTGTAAGTAACAAACTACAGTGTTTATTCAAGCATATTATTGGTATTAGAAGGCATTTACATAACTCATATGACTACATTAAAATATATTGAAATGTTTAAAATAGTTTCATTTAGACTAGATCTTTTCAAGTTATATTTTAATAGAGAAATATTCTCTGCTAGACGATTCTGAACAAGTTATACCCCTGAAAAGGGTGATTTTAAAATGATTTTGGAGGTAATTTGATGTCAGATTTATTTTCAGGGATTGTTGTTTTAGTAATTTCTTTTTCTTGTGTTTAATTCTACCATTTGTGAAAACATGAATGGACTTGAAAGAAAATTATGCTAGTCAGTCAAAGAAGCACAAAAATGGCATGATTGCTCTCATATAAGACATCTAAATAACCAAATACATAAAAGCAGACAGTTGAATGGTGGTCACCAGGGGTGGGGTTGGAGGGAAATATGAAGAGTTGTTTTTCAATAGGTATAATGATATGGACACACAAGATTAAGTTCCAGAGATCTGCCTTATAATGTATTGTCTATAGTTAAAAAGAAAGTATTGTATCAATTAAGTAAACTAATACTGAAAAAATTGTTTTGGAAAGAGGGTAGATCTCTTGCTATGTGTTTTTACTATAAGACAAAACAAAGTAGCAAAAATTTTTGGAGGTAATGAATATGTTTATTACCTTGACTGTGGTGATTGGAACATGAATGTGTGTATATATATATATATATATATGTCCCAACTCACCAAACTGTATACATTAATTATGTGAAGTTTTTGCATACTAATGATACCTCAGTAAAGCTGGGAAAAATAAATGTTTTTGATTCAGTGACTTTAATTGTTATTACTAAGAATATATGTTGGTGGGGTAGGGCAAGAAAAAGGAAAGATTTATGAAAAGAGAAGTGACAAACATTTTAAGTTGAAAATGCTCTATAACCTTTTATATTTAGTAAATAAATATTTTCTTACAAAATTCAATTTTTTAATAACCCTCAAATTATTCACATATTATACATTAAAACCTTTTCTAGCATAGCAGATTATCAGTTTCTTTACTTCTTAATAATATAGACATACATTGAGGGCCAGGAGCTGATAATCTACAAAACATAAAATAAAATGTATGAAAAGAGAAGTTAGCTACTGATATATTTGCACCTTTTTACCCTGTGGCATGCAATTATTCCACCAGATACTTTTTATGCTTCCTAATCATATTAAGGTCTTAATAAAAATAATCAGTGTCTTCAATGTTAAAATATATTGCATTATATAGAATGTTAAACATATTTAAGTTCTTATAAGCTGTAATTTATTTTTCGTTAGTGAACCAATTGAAGTTCTACTGAACTGTGTTTACAGAACCAAAGACCTACTGAAAACTCCTAATGCCCTTTGGATAGGTCTAGAAAACACTAGCAAACTGGAAATATTAGTGCCAGGAAAGGCGATCCAAGCCAAAGTTTTACAACCACTCAAATCTCAAGACAACTTCCATGGGCATCAGAAAAGTAAGTTTAGGCCACTTTCTTTTCCCAGGAAACAATATTGACAAAACGAGAAAATTCTAACTGGCAATCACTTACCAACATCATAAAGGAAAACATCAGGATAACAGTGAGCTGGAAGACCTTAAGCCTGCAAACTATTTTAATACTTGGAGGCATACAAAATTCTTCACCCTTCTAACTTTATTCTTGATCTATTACATAAACTGTTTTAAACTTTGCCCAGCTCTTCCCACAATGTGTTTTTTTGCTTTGGCATAGTTTAGCTTTTTCATGATGATATAATTAGCATGTGAGGCTACATCTTTACGAGGTGGTAAGAGTGTTGACTACTGGAATCTAAGCCACACATGCTCAATTTCTCATTTTATTTTTGGTTCATCTCAATTTTACAGTAAACAAAACGTAATTTTTTTTTAAATTCCCTCTTATTATATTTGTTACTTCCTCAAGTGTTCTAGATATAGTTTGAATTGTGTCATCAAAGAAAATACATTGAAATCCTAGCCTCTAATATCAGAATGTGATTTTATTTGGAAATAAAGTCTTTACAGGAGTAATTACACTAAAACAAGGGCATTAGAGTGGACCCTAATCCAACATCACAGGTGTTCTCCCAAAAAGGGGAAATTTGTGCACAGAGATAGATATGCACAAAGAGAAGACAACATAAAGACACAGAGAAATAAGACAGTCATGAGATTGAGATAGTGCTTGTTAGCCAAGAAACACCAGAAACTGGAAAAAGCAAGAAAGGATTCTCTCCTAGTGCTGTCAGAGAGAGTATGGCCCTGCTGACACCTTGAGTTTGAACTTCTAGCTTCCAGAAATGTGCTTTTTTTTTAATCGTTGGTAGTATGTTGCAAACCTAGAAAATGAATACATGAGGTTTTAGTTACTTCTGTGTGATCTCTTAAATTTCCTGGATTCACACATTCTGTTTCTACTAACTCATCTGCACATTAGAATTAAATTTTTTTTTCTCAACCAATAAAGACACCTCTGATCATTGCTCCTGAAAATGCCTGTTGAAAAACATTGTGGATATGTCTGTTCTGTCAAAATAATATCCTTCAGTATCATATTTCACTATTTAGTATGACATGGTTAGCATGTACAGCAATAACTGATCCTTCGTTTTAGTCATCTCCTTGCCTCTTTCTTTCTTTTTTTTTTTACTTGTGGAGATTCTATCCAATGCAAATTATCTAATGTCAACCTTGTCTCTTTCACAATGAAGGAGATCACCTACCCAAAGCCATGCAAGTAAGACGAAAGCTCTGAAATACTAAAGGAATATCACTGATAAAAATCCTTCATAGAAGTAAAGAACACGGAAGAGCTTTCACTGAGAGATTCTCTTAAAAACCCATATAGATTTATCATTACTTCTTAATATTTCTTATTTTGACATTATTGTTATTCTAATCATTGTGTCAAGAAACAAATAAGAATGGAAGTTGAAAGTGATTTGCCTAAAATCTCAGTTGTCCAGATGCCAGCCTAGTAACTAGAGGTAAGTTCAAAAAAGTATAACAACAAAAATTCTGGACTTAAAATATGTTACCTTAAATGCGAGTACCCTGCAAGAAAGGAAATCCTTTGGGCTTTAATTTAAAGCCTATGCACTCTTAATTTATAGACAATTCTACAAGCAAAATCCACTATTTGCTGATCAACTACATAGAAATGCAGGACATTCCTCAAATTTAGTATATTTCATTTTATTTTTGAGGAAATGTAAACACATTAATGAAAATTCTTAATATATTTAAGCACCAATAAATTAAATTGGCATCCATTTAAAATATCTATTAGCATTTTAAATTCCCTCTGAGTTTTTATCTATGTCTACATCTTACATAGTAAATGCTACTTTTGTAATAAATTTCATAGTAAATTTATAAAATGTGTTCTTCCTACTTTATCATTGCATATTATATCAAAAATATTTTTATATCATTACTTGCTTGCTGTCACAACTATTTTAATGTTTGTATGATAGTCCTTTAATTTTTTATTTTAATCCATTAAAGCTATCAATTAAAATAAACGTGGGTGCTGTACCAGATATCTAAATAACAGCAAGCAGTAGCAGATGGAACTGTGGCTTAGAGGAATGAAGTAAGCGATTACTACAAGTTGATATGTAAACTTTAGCACAATTTTGCAATGTTCCTCTATAGCTACTGGATAATTCATTGTTTAACTCTGAATCTGCTGTTTAATAAGTCTGAAAAGGATGCAATATACAAAACACTTTAGTCACATTTGTAGGATGTTTAGAACTAAAGTAAGCTTCAGCATGGAGGGAGATATTTCAGTTACAGAAAAATAACTCATGAACCACACTTGCTTGATTGGAGCAAGCTAATTATAAGTTACACTTCACTGCTCCAATTTCCAGCTCCAGTTGTGTTTTGAGGGCCCCCAGCTAACTTGGGGGTATAGCACCAGAGCTGCTGGTAACCCTACTCTACAAAAATTAAGGGGAGCTGGACATGGGTGTTTATGATGTGTCTTTTACAGATGACTTCTTTTACCCCATAGACAGCCAGATGTCGTGTTGTCTGACCCAGGACTAGGGGTTCCTCACACAGGAATGTTGTTTGGCTCTTGTCTAACTCACGCTCAGTTTATGCCTAAATATCACTCTGGTCCTGGGAGCCTGAACTTTCCCCTGGCATTCCGGGGAAAACCTGGTCTGGGGTAGAACCTGGTTCCTCAGATAGAAAACACACATTAAATACTCCATTACAGTAGGAATCAAGTTAAAAGATTTTTACTTATAGATCCTGGGCAGGGAAGGTGCAATGAGTCTGGAGGGTAGTCCTCTGTCTTCAGGTCATGTGAGGAAGGAATGAAGAGGGAGAGAAAGAGAGAAAGAGAGAGGGCAAAGGCGAGGATGAGAAACACACACACACACACACACGCACACACACACACACACAGAGAGAGAGAGAGAGAGAGACAAAAAGAGAGAGATAGAGAGACAGACACAAAGAGAGAAAGAGAAATAAACAAAGACAGAGAGAGACACAAAAGAGACACACGGAGAGGCAATTAGTAGTATACATAGGGGAATAAGGTGTGAGTCACTTTAAGCTCATAGGCAAATGCCTGAACGGTTCTTGTAAAGGAAATGGAGGGAACAGCTAGAAGCTCAGTCTGGTAAGTGATAGCGATGCCTCTAAATTCTTATCTCTGGCTGCTGGTTCTAATGACTAGGCAGCAAACTTTGAGTGTTGTTTCCATTAGTCTGTTTGAGTTTACCCTTATATTTTATCTCTGCTATTTTTAAGAGTCTTGGGCTAAGTTTTGAGTTCTTTGAGAGCTCTGAGTGCTGACAAAGTGAATGGAAAAAGTAATTCTAGGATTTAGAGTAAGACTGATGAATCACAGATTACATATTTCATCAACTGTCATCTCAGTTTCAATTTTTCTTTGGGTAAATCTTCCAGGAAGTCAGCCTGTCTTCATATCTTAACTTCATAATCTCTGCAGTATTTGGTACCATAAAGGTCATTTTATAAAGAAGCAGAAGGAAAAGTAACTGCATACAAGGGGGGCCCTAAAAACCCCAGAAATTATTTATTAAAAAATTGTATATTTATTCTTGCATGTCTAAACTTCAGTCATCTTAAAAATACTGTTAATTTGATGCAATACATCTATTGAGATACTTTTTCCACTTTGCTCCAAAAAGTTTGAACTCATCAATTCTGATGTCTTTTAGTGCTTCTGCTGTTTTTTTGTTTCACCTCTTCCACATGGGCAAAACATTTCCCTTTGAGGACTTTTTTCATCTGGGGAAACAGAAAAATAAGAATGTCACTCAAGGTGTTGGATAGGGAAGGTGGGGCATGGCATGAAGGGTCATGCTATTTTGGGTCAAAAACTGCTGAACACTCTGAACTGCTGAACACAGTGTGGGCGGTGGGTTGTCATGGTAGGAGAGCAAGTCAACTGTTTGCCACAATTCAGGATGTATCTTCTACAAATCATGAAGCAACCTTCTCAAAACTTCCAGATAAAACTTTGGTTGACTATTTGGAGTATGTTTTGTGGAATACGTATAAGAATAAATACACATTTTTTTAAATAAATAAATTCCAGTTATTTTGGGGTCTCTTGTGTGCTGTTTGGGGCATTTGCATCCGCTGTCTCTGCAATCTCATTCCTTGTCAGTATTTTAAAGTCTACCTATGACTGAAAGTCTACTTAGCTGGGAAACATGACATGTTTTGTGTTTCGTATTTTAAAACTATCTAAAACACATTAGCAATTCTTTTAAAGCATTGTAGTATAACCTGAAACTAAATGGCAGTACTCTTGCTTGTTATACTCCAGCAAAGATGCAGGATTCAAGAATTTCCTGTGCCACTTCCTGTGTGGGTGGCGTAGGGTAATTAACTTAAGCTGTCTGTCTTTCACTTTTCTATTTGCAAAAGAGGGATAAGAGTACCCACCTCCTACTGCTGTGGAAATTAAAGAAGTTAATTCTTGAAAGGTATATAACATGGTGCTATCCTATAAAGAATATATTCAAGAGAAATTGTCAATATCTCTGTTATGTTTATTATTATTATGGTATTATTAGTGTAAAATATCTGAAGAAATGATATCACACACCCATAGGTGTCTGAAAGTATGCCACCCTAACACTATTTAATATATAATTATTTATAATTTAATAACCAATTTGCTTCAAAACTGCACATGCATACAAGTTAGGTGAAACAAAATTACATTATATGCTATTTGTGAAATAAAATGTATTTCATATGTGGTTTCTGGGCATAGGAAAGGAGGTTCTAAATTTATGATGGCAAATGATGGTTTGAATGAATATTTAGGGACAAGTGTCTCAACAATTCTCTACCAGCAAGATTGACTACAACAAAGTTGATCTAAGTTTTTTGCCTGTGACTTGCTAAATGACTGCCATGCTACAATTTTGTAATAACATAGTTTATCATAGAAATGCTGAGATCCACAGAAGCAGAAGATGCTAACGGGCACTATTGTAAGAATTGGATCGTGGTGCATTCCTCTACAATTACGAGAAATAACTAGGGAAAACATCATAAGGTCATTTGAGAAAGTTTTCAAAAGCAAATTAAAATTGAGTGTGGGTATTATTGCTGATTAAGCATTCCTGAAAACTCAGTTGAGGTTTCTCTGAGTAAAGTAAAGCTCCACTGGGCATGACAATACAACAAAGAGAACAATCAAACTCTTCAACCTGTAATAGCCATATAATACATATGTTGAAGGGGAAAACAAAAACAAAAACAAAATCTGGCATTTGTATCAATTAAGTCTGGGTACCATAAAGTAAAGAAAAGAACTCTAATGGAAAGAGTAGTGTGCCTTTCATTCTAAACCCTTCACTTAATCTCCTATTTTGTCAGATTTAAACTTATAATTTTTCAAGTGCCTCAGGTCTTTTGAGTTGCAAACATATTCTCTAACTTTTAAGATGCAATTATCTTCTTCTCTTTTAAAAAAAGCTTCTGCATCATCTATTTTACTCCACAGGAAAGAAGTGAAAATTGAAGTCAAGCACAACATTTTATTCCCAACAAAATTTTCATAATAGAATGTTTTAGCTTACTTAATTAGAATTGATTAAAAACATTTCCCATATACTACTTTGTAATAATCTAGTTTATGTAGTCAAAATGATTGAATTTACTTCTCTTTTATCAAAGTATTTCCATTTTTAAACTTTATTCACTGGGTATCCCTATATTTAAACATTTCAGGGTTAATACTTGCTCTTACACTTGAAAAAGTTTTAGTATCACAATGATAACTATTATTAACAACATTTGTCAAAAATAAAGGAAAATAACCAAGTGTTACAATTGCTATTTTTTTTAATATCCTCTAGGAATAATAGGAATCATTGCATCATGATTTTGTCTCTGCATCTGTGACTAATTTGTTTTCATTTGTTGTAATTTTGTGTTATTAAAATCATATCTCAGTATCAGTACCCATTTATGACCTCTAACTTTGCTCTTGCGATGGCCACAGGCTGTAGCAAAATCTTAATTCATCATACCACAACTATGCTCCATTGATCGCAAATGGAATTACTTATGAAACCAAGAATAGTGCAAAGCAAGTGCAAAGTCACCATCTATAGTACTAAAACAATTTTGGAAGTCAGGTGCATACGTATATTTATGATGGACAGCACATTATTAACTTGATTATATGTAATTTAGATTCATAACTTTTAGAACATATTAAAAAATAGAAAATGCTAGTAGGCATCATCGGCTTTTATATTTTAGCTTCTAAATATGTATTATAATAAGAGTAATAAAAATCTATTACTGCCCAGAAGCTGAAACCTGTGGTGTATAAAATAAATTAACATTATTCCATACACAAGCTTTTACACTGATCCTATATGGTAACCTTCAGTTTTCCAGTAGGTGACCATTTATGGTAATTTGTCTTAAACCAGTGGTCACACATGCTGATAATACTGCCCAATTGCTCTAGGGAAAGTTAGCTTGATGAAATAGAAATGAAAAATGTAGTAGAAGGTTCATCCCACAGAAAATATTTTCCGGAGTATAGAAAGACTTCCTGCAATAAGCAAAAGATTTTGGGTTTCTGAAGGTGAAACACAGATTATAGAGGGAAGAACTCCATTGTGCATCCAAAGTAATGCAGAGTGATCATTAACCCTTAGTTTAAAGGCTAACTCAAACCAACATCTTATCGACTTTATTTGAGAGACTTGAAATGAATATCCGGCTGGATTGAAAATACCTGTTATCAATTTTGTTTGTTTGAATCACCCCGGGGTTTACTGAAATCTAAGAGAGAGTCTGTATATCTACTTAGGATTTGAAAGTTAGCTGAATCTAGCAAAAGTAAAATATTGGTGTCAAACCAGACTTTCATGGAATCTGCTCTTTAGCTGGGAAGTGTTTCTATATTCTGCAATAAGTAAACATTGTTTTACTATGTTTTGAAATACACGAGTTGTATTCATATAAACCAGAAAATATGATATAAACTATGGCGTATACAATGGCTATAATGATGTTCCTGGAGCTTTGTCTACCACATTTTACCCCATCCCATGTTGTGGCTATCTGAGTTGCACAGTGCACAATCATTCATGCTTAGAGACTGCAAGCATCCACCCTGGCCTTAAGCAAGAGAGCCCTGGTGTTTCCCATGAATATTTTCTTAAGCATAGGGAGAAGACAGGTTCACTGAACTCTTTAAATGTGTTCATTTGACTTAAATAGAGGAAATGCCTGACTCATTGCCAAGAGCTTCCTAGATGAAAGAAAAAATTAATAATGTTTCCTCCGAAATTCATGTTAAAAGATAACTGCCATTGTGATGGTATTAAGAGGTGAGACTGTTGAGAGATGATTAAGCCATAAAGGCTCCACCTTTATAGATGGATTCATGTCATTGTTGTGGAAGTGTGTTGCTATAAAAACACACTTTTGCAAGCATGCTGTCTCCCCTTCCTTCCTTGCATCATAGGATGATGTAGCAAGAAGATTTCACCAGATACCAGCTCCCTGGCCTTGGATTTGCCAGACTCCGGAGCTCTAACAAATAAAATTTTATTTATAAATTGCCAAGTTTGTGATATTCTGTTATAGTAACACAAAATGAATGAAGACAGACCTTTAATTGTACATCAGGGAATTTTGTTCAATATGAAGGTTTTATAGAGCTATAATCCAATTTGAAAGAAAAGAATAAATCTTGGGTACTTTCCAAGAACTAAAGATGAGCTGTCTCTCTCTCTCTCTCTAATATACATGATATTTTATATTATTATTAGAATTGAATTTTATATATACTACACAGTCTGTATTCTCACACACACTCATAGGTGCAAAAGTTGTAGTGGGTTCTTTAATAGCCCTTAAAGACATCCAGATATTAATCCCTTAACCTGGCAAATTACCTTCCCATCTAAGGTAATCCCTTATCTTAGATGGCAAAAAGGCCTTGCAGATGAGATTAAAACAAGAATTTTAAGATGATGAGATTATCCTTTTAAATGTAATCAGAAGTTACCTTATAAGAGGAGGTAGAGGAAGATTAGACTACAGAATGGAAAAAGAGATCACATGATAAAAGAAGCAGAGAGAGACTTGAAGATGCTATGCTGCTGGCTTTGAAGCTGGAAAAAGGGCTGTGATCCAAGAAATGAAAGGAATGTAGCTGTAGATGTGAGAAATGGCAGGGAAATAGGTTTCCAATGAAGACTATCAATGTCAAATACCATTATATTTAGAAAATGAGTGATTTATCTGCAAAAGATAAATCTGTGTTACTTAAATTTTCTCAACTATCTTTTTTCTTTTTTTTTCTTTCTTTTTTTTTTTCCTTTGGCCATTGTCTTGCTCTGTCACCCAGGCTGGAGCAGTAGAGTGGTGTGTGATCATAGTTCACTATAACCTTAAACTTCTGGGCTTAAACAATTCTCAGACCTCAACTTCCTGAGTAGGTAAGACACAGGCATGCATAACCATACCTAGTTGTTAAAAAAGAAAATTTTTTAGAGATGGGGTTCTCACCATGTTGCCTAGGCTGGTATCAAACTCCTAGACTTAGGCTATCCTCCTGCCTCAGCCTCCTAAAGTGCTGGGATTACAGGCATGAGCCACCACACCTGGCCTATAACTACCTGACTTCTAATTTACTCTGTTCCACCTTTACTGATGAAGAGGCCACAGAAATATTTTCTATCACAGTATCTTATCTTTCTAACCTCACTCTAAAACCTTCCATAGATTATTGAACCAGAAATGGGCACATGGTACTAATGTAGCCAATTTCTAGGTGGCCAGTGACCCAAGACCTGAAATAGAAAGATGCAAGGATATAAAAATATATCTCAGAAATATGTGCCTGAAAGTTTGAAAGAAAATAAAGTTTATGTGCTAGAGGGAAAGAAAAATCAGGTAGCAAGAGATATCATGGCACATTTGTTAGGTCCAGGAATTATGAGGCAGTAGGAAAAACTAATGAGCAGAGATAAATCAAACAGATACACACAAACCAGTATAACATTAAAGTGAAACCATATTGTCCAGAAGAAAAGACAAAGAGAATATATGACTTCTATGGTGTCTGGAAATTTTCCTGTCTTAAACACGTCCGTGAAGATCTCTGTACCAGATAACAAAAATGACCTTGTCTGCAGTAATGTGAATATTTCTCAAAATATTGTTTGAACTTCTTAATATGCTTATTTTAATCAGAGAGTCTGCATTTTACTTTCTTTTTTTTTTTTTTTGTAAAAGAATACGATGAGAACGAGACTATGTTGTGTGTGACTTTGAGGTAATAGTTAAATTCCAAACTTCCTGAATGATATAGGGTCTGTATTTATCAATTAACGCCTAAGTTCTGAAATCAAACACATCAACTTGATTTCAGTTTTTTCACTTAGCATCTATGAGACCTTGACATGTAACTAAACAAGTTCACTCAGCTCTAAGGTTACTCCTTAGAATAGCAGTGTTAATTCACGTAAAGCATCTTATCTGGTGCCTGGCAGCCAGTAACTGTTAAATAACCCTTTGTCATTTTCTCCTTACTTTATGCTGAAGAAAGATTAGTTGGCTAGAAGGGCTTGGAAATGTAGGGGAGAGTGCTAGATTAGGGATAAAATGACAAAGCTATTTCTATAGAATTTTTATTTCTCCATTGATTATCACTAAAGGTTATACTTCTTTCAAGCTAACTCATGGTGCAAATCCTTTACCAATTAACTCTCCTTCTTCATCTACTCCTTCTTCATTCTGCATTTCAGGGAGGCTAACTCCTGTATCTGCTGGCATTTGATTGGAATAGCCAACAGAAAGGTCTTACGGAAGATTGGTGTATGGGAGAAAGAGAGATGGCATAGAATTTCTCCTACCTCTCTCTTCCTGCCTCCAATGACATCACTGGATGCATCCCATTCTTCTCTATGGTTCCAATTTCTACTGAACTGTTTCACCATGGATCTAGTCTCTCCCAGGTGATCATAATCTTGTGCTCCAATAACATTACCTTCTCCATGTGTCTCTCCTTTTTGTCCTTCTTGCTCATTTTGCTTCTCAGATCATTCTTTACCTCTTGATTCTATATACCTTTTCGGACAGATAGAATGTGGAATAAATAAACACTGTTTCTCATCTTCTCTGAGTTTACACTGTGACTGCTTTTACACTCTCTTTTGTCCCTATTCCATTGTTATGCTATAAGAGTGAGACCCATGATATTTCGGTCATTGATATGTTCTCAGAGCTTAACACACACAAAAAACGCTCAAATGTTCAAAAACTGCTTAAACTTATGGTTGTTATCAATACTTAGTGATGTTTGCCACTATAGAGGACTAAATTGGTTTGCAGAGTTCTCCTACAGGCCTGGAAAATACTTTAAAATTGCAGCAACTGCTATTGTTTTTGCATTCATTGCAATAAAAATATCAGTTGATTGAAATGAAAAGGAGTTTGTGGTCAATAATTTAAAAAGTAAAAACTATATTTCTCTTGTTAATACCTTAAATCAATTTTAAATTAAAATGAGTTTCTTAAGATTGAAAAGTCAAACCACAGAGTAGGAGAAAAATATTTGCAAACCACACATCTTTCAATAAAGGACTTGTCTCCAAAATACACAAAGGATTCTTACAACTGAACAATAAGAAAAAAAAACAATTAAAAATAAGCAAAATATCTGAACAGACACTTCGCCAAAGAAGATATACAATAGGCAAATAAACATATGGATATGTGCTCAACATTATTTGCAGTTAGGGAAATTCAAATTAAAACAATGATATAATACCACTTCACACCTATTAAAATGACTTAAATCCATACAAACCTGACAGTATCAATTGCTGGTGAGAATGCGGAGTACCAGAAATATTTATTGTTTGTTGATGAGAATGCAAAATGGTACAGTCACTTTGGGAGAGAATATAGCAATTTCTTACAAAGCTAAACAGAGTCTGAATATACAATCCGGCTGTTGTACTCCTTGATATTTACCCAATTGATTCAAAACAGATATCTGTGTATTTAAAGCACTTTGCTCATAATCATGAAAAACTGGAGCAGTCGAGATATTCTTCAAATAGTAGAATATATGAATAAACTGATACATTCATACAATGAGATAATAGTCAGTGATAAAAAGGGATGATACTAGTAGTTACCAAAGGCAAGTATGTGTGTGTATTTGTGATTTTCTATATGGATTTGTGAAACATGAGATTGCTTTTAAGGTAGTGAAACCTTTATATGATACTGTGTAATGATAGAAACATAATGTCTATAATGCAAGACGAACTTAATGGTAAACCCAAAGGACTTCACATAACAAAGAGTGAACTCATATGTTAAGTTGACATTCATTATAGAGATGAGGTTTCACTACATTCGCTAGGATGGACTTGAACTCCCGGGCTCAAGTGATCCTCCTGCCCCAGGATGCTGAATTACTGGGACTACAGGCAAGCACCACCATACCTACCCTGCAATTTTTATAAAAGCCTTTAGGATGTGGAGAATATCTATAATGGAATATAGGATGTGACAAGAGAATCTAACTGTACTACAATCTCACTGAAGGAGGTGAGAGGAAAAGGTGCTGATCTAAGTAATTTTGGAAATGAGTAAAGTTTGTAAGAAAAGGGGAAAGGGACAGTACACAAACACTGCAAATTAGCTAATAAAGGTGTTTGCCATGGGGTACACTTAATAATTCTGAAACAACTATGCATATATACTATAATTAAACAATTAAATGGATGGTGGGTGGTGAAAGCCAGGTTTTTTATTGTTGGCACAGGAGATTAGAGATAACAAAGGAGAAGAAGCTGGAGTAAGGCATATGACAGTAAATTAGTATTGGATGGATCAGTGTAAACTCATGTTTAGATTAATATAGATACAGATGACTAAAAAACGAGAAAGATTTATGGATATGTAGCACAGTTAGTAAATAGGAATGCATCTGTCGCTGAAGTTTGAGAAGCAATGACTCCAGGTTCAGTGAACACACTTAACACTAAGATCTTGGTTTTTGACATCATTCTCCAATGAAAAGAATCAGGGTTCCTTGGAAAAATGACTGACTCCAAGACTGGGACAGGTAATATGCATGAAGTGTCTATAGCATTATGTCATGCCAAAAGTAAGAAAGTAGTAGTAGTAATAGTAATGGATTATAACTCAAAGTATAAAATAAATATCCAGGAGTCCATATCAAAAAGAGATAAATGTTTGAACAATAAATAAATGTGAGAGAATAAAAATTTCTTCAATGCAGAAGAATTTTAAATAATGTACGTAGTTACTCTTCCCTCAAGCAGTGGAGCACAACTCCCTCTTCCTTAAGTTGAACTGCACAGAGCAATTTCTTTCCAAACAAGGAATGCAGTATGCAAAGGGAGGAAAAGAAATAGTACCTTCACAGTGAAGAAATCTGACAACAGTTACCTCAGCCAGGAGGTTGGATTAACAGCAGGAGTGATACTATGTTAATAGTACAAATGCCCAGAAACTTGTTCATCTAGTCTATAACCAAATAAATCATCAGACAAATCTCAGCTGAGAGATAGTCTACAAAACAACAATCCTCGTCAAAACTCTCAAGTCATCAATAACAAGGAGAGTCTGAGAAATCGTTCATTTCAAGAGGAACCTGAAGAGATGTGATTAATAAATAGAATATTAGTTTTGGGTGAGATCCTGAAATTTAAAAATGACATTAGGTTAAAAACTGAGAAAATATGAATAAAATATTAATTACTGTAGATAATTATGTGTCAATATTGGTTTAACATTTTTGGACAAATGTACAATACTAATTTAAACTGTTAATGATAGAAGAATATATGGAACTCTCTGTACTGTCTTTGAAATTTTCTGCATATCTATAACTACTCCCAAATAAATATTCAGCCATGAAATAGAATGAAGTCCTTTGCAGCAAACATGAATGAAACTGAAGGCCATTAAGTGAAATAAGCCAGGTACAGAAAGACTATCACATGTTCTCACTTGTATGTAGGAAATAAAAAAAAGTAGGACTCATGTAGGTTGAGAGTAAAATGATGGCTATCACAGACCGGAAAAGGGAAGGGGATGGGAGATGGAGAGGATGAAGAGGAGCTATTTAAGAAGTACAGATACACAGAGGAAATAAGTTTTAGCATTCAAGAGTAGGGTAATTATAGTTAACAATAATTTATTGTATATTTCAAAATAGCTAGAAGAGAAAAATGATAATGCTCACAACACAAGAAAAGATAAATGTTTGAGGTGGTGATACTTCAATGACCCCAATTTGATCATTACACACTGTATATAGTTACCCACATGTATATGTATACAGTTAATGCGATGTGTACCAAAATATATACAACTATTATATATCAATGAAACCTATTCACTATAAAATTAATTATATCAAAATAAAGCTATAAATTCTAGACAATCCATATCACAGTCCTCAAATTTTTTTTTATGATCAAGGTAATTCTTAAAATTATATGAAGAGCAAAAGTTCAAAAATAACAAAAAATTATGGAAGAACAAGGTCAGAAGACTAAAATTAATGATGTAGCAATTAGCATAATTATTTTAATAATATAGTTATATTTTAGGAATAAGATAGTAATTGGAGAAAATTGTCTATTTAATAAATGGTTCTGGGATAAACTGTCATACATTAATTAAAAAAATAAATTGCACTTTCATCTGACAGTTAAAGTAAATATCATCACCACTAAAACACTAAATGTGAAAAATTACAATATCTTGGAATGAAATAGAAGAGAATAACTTTACTACTTAAAGGTAATGGAGAATTTTTAAATAATATGTTTTAAAAATAGACACCAAAATGGTGGCACACTCAATACAAATATATTGAAAAATAAACCTTTATCTATTACAACATGAGTTAAAAGGCAAATTCTCAAAAGAAGACATACAAGCAGCCAACAGATACATCAAAAATGCTCAACCTCACTAATCATCAAAGAAATGCAAATTAAAACCATACTGAAATATCACCTAACTCCAGTCAGGATGGCCATAATGAATAACTTAATCAACAGATGCTGGAGAGGATGCAGGAAAAAGGGGACACTTCTACGCTGTTGGTGAGAGTGTAAACTAGTACAACCTCTGTGGAAAACAGTGGCAATTCTTAAAAATCTAAAAATCCACCTTCCATATGACCCTGCGATCCCCCTTCTGGGAATATACCCAGAGGAACTCAAATCACTCTATGAAAAAGATACCTGCACATGCATGTTTGTTGCAGCATTTCAGCAAAAACATGGAACCAGTCGAGCTGCCGATCAAAAAAGGACTGGATTTTAAAAAATGGTACATATTCACAATGGAATATTATGTAGCCATAAAGAAGGACAAAATTATGAACTTTGCAGCAATTTGGACAGACTTGGAGTCTATAATACTGAGTGATCTAACACAGAAATAAAGAACTGAATACCACATGTTCTCACTTGTAAGCAGATCTTGAACAATTATCATAATGCTATAAGAAAGGGATTGGGAGTAGTGGGAAGCTGCCAGGGGGGAGGAGCACATTTCATCAGCAAGGTTACCTGCATAATGATCATTTGTATACCTAACCCTGTATTGTACCCCACATCTTTAAATTAAAAAAACTAAAAAAATCAAACAAGGTGGAATCAAAAGAACAAGAATCTAAGATATATATACATGCATGTATATAAAAATTAGCACATTTGTCACAAATATGTATATTCCACAGTACAAAAATAAGAAGATAAACTGAAAACTGTTAAGAAAAATGGGAGGTGGTGGCAAAACGTATTATTTCACTGAAAGGGAAATTAAAATGGCTATTGAGTGAATGAACACATAATCTACTTCATTGCCAGTGAGCCCAATGCAAATGAAAACATGAGAAACAATTAAATGTCTGATAAGCATTTGTGAGGATATAGAGCAGCAAGATTTCACCCTCACTGCTGGAGAGATTAAATTGGCACCACCATTCTAGACAGGAAATTGGAAATATCCATTACATTGAAGCTGTTTGTACCCTACTATCAAGGAATTTAACTCCTAGGTACATATTTTAGAGTGCTTTTTAAAAAATGACCACCATTCACAATAAAAAATATTTTTAATGATGCGATCACATACACATATACTTTTTGGAGAAAAATGTTCTGTAAAATAATATCCTTATTGTATGTGATACACTTCGATTTTTTAATTCTCTCTTCTATTTCATTCTATTATTTTCTACGCCAATTTCTGAAGATTAAGAAGATGTGTACAAGCATTTAAATTGCTTAATTTTTATAGCAAGGAGAAAGTGTAAAATGGCTATCAATAAAAGAAAGAATGTATAGTGAAAATTAATAGGTGGAGAAAATTACAAATTACATCAACATAAATGAATCTCAAAAATACATTAAGAAAAAATGTAGCCACAGACCAGTAATTTCATATAAAATTTTAAAACATACAAAATGAAAATGTAAATTTTAGGGTATAAACATAATTAATAAAAATATGTAATATGCACAGGAAGTATAATCATAAAATTTGGGATAGTGGTTACCTATAAGGATTTTTATTATCACTGAAATCCCATAAATGAATTGATATTACTTTTATATATAAGAAAAGTATTTTACATACTCTCAATATCTCATCAAAATTCTCTTTGTTACCTTATGATTTATTAGGAAGTAACTTTTCAGTTGCATGTGGATATTACTCAAGCTGAATATGTTTAAATATTAAGTTTACCTCAGGCAAAAAACATGCTTCCGTTTTCGGGTTTTTGAACTAAAAATGAAATGTCTTTAAAAATGAATTGGGTGGTTGCGGAGTGTGAGCTAGTTTGTTTAATTTAGAGGGATAGAACATCTAGACAGCATTGTAATGGCCTAGGAGAACAGAATTTAATGTGTAGCTTTAGTTTTATAAGCTCACAGGCAGATCTGATTTATTTAAATTGATGCTTAGTTTTCAAGGTAGACCCCATTTATTTGAAATTATAAATCAGATTGATGACAAACATTATCAATGACCTAACTGTATGTCTGTGTCATGGTTAACTGATGTCCACTTGGAGAAGACAGATGACAGGACAGTAGAGGCTATTTGATATAATGAAGACTGATGGCTTTTGCCTTTGTTATAGTGAGGCACATTTGCCATCAATTTAAATGTCGGATGTTCATTTCAGGGAGAACCAGACAAAATAAGAAAGAAAATACAAGGAAGATATCTGTACTTTTATTTATTTATTTATTTTTTGAGTTGGAGTCTCACTCTGTCACCCAGACTGGAGTGCAGTGGCAGCTCCCAGCCACCGCAGCCTTGACCTCCTGGGCTCCGGCGATCCTTCCACCTCAGCCTTCCAAGTAGCTGGAACTACAGGCGCGCGCTACCACACCCGGCTGATTTTTTGATTTATTGTAGAGATGAGTTTCGCCTGCCCGGGCGGGTCTTGAACCCGCGAGCTCAAGCAATCCACTCACCTCAGCCTCCCAAGGCGTGGGATTACAGGCTGAGCCACCGAGCCCGGCTCTGAGTCATTCTTAAATCCCCTCACAACTCTCTATGCTAACCTGGACCACGAATGACCCACAGGTAACAAACCCACAATTACATCTCTACTTTCAACACAATCTTCCCTCTATGTTCCTCAGTCCACACACCCACAGAGGACTCAGTGCAAGTTCCTCCAGATGGGTGCAATGTTTCTGGGTCTTCCAATCCTGGGCAGATTTATGTGATTCAGGCAGCACCAAGGGAGTGTGGGAATAAGTGTCGAAGGAGTGGAGCATGGAACTCTGCTCAACCAGCAATGCAGGATGCAAGTCCCTGAGAGAAAACCTGAGGAGAATGACTTTCCATCATGCATGATGGGTACACCATGCTGAAAACGATGCCCAGGAACAAGCAGTTCCAGAAACAGGAATTCAAATAAAACTGGCTTTGTAGCATTCACTGTTCTGCAGACTCAATGGCTGCTCATTTGTTTTTGCATCATTTTCTGGCTCAGTTAAAGTACCTTAAAGAGAAGGTTCCTCCGCCACAAAATAACTATGGAGAACACCACTGAAGTCCTATGAAAATCTTAGTTTTAAGCGTTACCTGTTGAGTGTCAGAGTGTGAGTGAGTGTGAGTGAGAGTGTGTGTGTGTGTGTGTGTGTGTGTGTGTGTGTGTGTGTATTCTCTAGGGGAATGTTTTCATATGTAGGTGGGCCTTGGTGGGTGTGGTCTGTGGGGCATCTCTGTGGGTGCCTGTAGAGACCCTCTCTGGAGACGCCGGGGGTTCTCTATGGGTGTGGAGTCTCCATATGTGGGAGGGGACTGGGTCGAGGGCTCTTGGGGAGTTCTGTGTATGTGTGTATATGAGGAGGGGGATCTCTGTAGGCAGTCTGTGTATGTGTCTCTCTGGGTCTGTGTGTGCTTGTCTCTGTCTTTCTGTATCTTTGCCTATCTGTGTTTCTATGTTTCTATGTCTATCAAGTATTTTATTACAACCATATACTTTATGAGAAGGTTCCACCCTTACATAAAACTCTGAAATTATTCTCTTGCTTTTCTTTTTTTTTTTTGAGTTGGAGTCTCACTCTGTCGCCCAGACTAGAGTGCAGTGGCCGCTCCTGGCCACCGCAGCCTTGACCTGCTGGGCTCTGGCGATCCTTCCGCCTCAGCCTTCCAAGTAGCTGGAACTACAGGCGCGCGCTACCATGCCCGGCTAACTTTTTTTGATTTTATTGTAGAGATGAGGTCTTGCTTGCCCAGGCGGGTCTCGAACCCGCGGGCTCAGGCAATCCACTCACCTCAGCCTCCCAAAGGCGCGGGATTACAGGCTGAGCCACCGAGCCCGGCTTCTCTTGCTTTTCTACTCTGAGGTTTCATAAAGAAGAAATATGAAGCCGGGTGTGGTGGCATGCACCTGTAATCCCAACCACTCAGGAGGCTGAGGTAGGAGCCAGGTGTGGTGGCATGCACCTGTAATCCCAACCACTCAAGAGGCTGAGGTAGGAGGATCACTTAAGCAAGGAGTTTGAAGCAGCTTGGGCAACACAGCAAGACCCCATCTCCAGAAAAAAAATTTTTTTTTATTAGTCAGGCATCAGCCTATAAGCCCTAGCTACTCAGGAGGCCGAGGCAAGAAGACTACTCAAGCCCAGGAGTTTGACGCTACAGTGAACTATGATAGTGCCACTGCACTCCGGCCTGGGTAACAGAGCAAGACCCTGTATCTAAAAAATAAAAACACAAATCATTAAAAAAGAGAGACATGAAAAGAGACCAACTGCTAAGTCAACATCAACTCAACTATGAGTAAAAAACAGGTTCAAAGCAGAGCTCAGGGGCTCATGCATGTAATCCCAGCACTTTAGGTGGCGGTTAGAGGATTGCCTGAGCCCACAGGTTCAAAATCTGCCTGGACAACCTGGTGAGACCTTGTCTCTACAATAAATCAAAGAATTAGCCAGGTGTGGCGGTACGCGCCTGTGGCTCCAGCTACCTGGAAGGCTGAGGGGGATGGATCGCCTGAGCCCAGCAGGTCAAGGCTGCCATGACTGTTAGTGTGCCACTGCACTCTACTCTGGACTACAGAGGGAGACATCGACTCAAAAAAAAAAGGCTAGAGTGCAGTGGCATGCTCAGGGTCACCCAGCGTCAACCTGCAGGGCTCCAGCGATCATTCCGCCTCAGCCTTCCAAGTAGCCGGAACTACAGGCACAAGCTACCACGTCCAGCTAACTTTTTTAATTTATTGTGGAGATGAGGTCTTGCCAAGTTGCCTGGGCTGGTCTCGAACCCATAGACTCAGGTAATCCATTCATCTCGGCCTCCCAAAGTGCTGGGATTACTGGCTGAGCCACCGAGCCCAACTGATTGTTCATTTTGAACAAAGCCCCCAGGTGCCTCTGGTTTGAGTAGCAAGGATCTAAATGGTTCCAGTAACTTAATAAATTGACTCATTTTGTTTTGAATGAGCCTGCTGTGAGTTTGGTTTGCACAAACCAGTCCTAAGCGGTAACTGATCTTTGAGTGTATGCAAAATGTGAACTTCTGGGCTTGTAAAGCCGGAACAAGGAAACTCACAAACATACTGTCATCCATCCCCTTGGATGGACAGCCCACTACTTTTCCTAAGGTGACACACCCCAGTTTCAATGCTGACCTCTTCAAACTGCAATCCCTGCTTCCAGTATTGCTCATATCAAACTAGATGACATTTAGTTATTTCCGTATCTGCGTTCCCTACCCTCTCCTGGAGGGCAAGAATGGCATCTTGCTGATTTTATACATTCAGCTATTTCCTTATCTACATTCCCTACCCTCTCTCTTTGAAAACAAGAACTATTTTGCTGATGTTATAGCTCAAAAACTTAGCAGTGACTGGCACCTAACAGATAAATGGTTTTTGCACAAAAGAAGCTCACACTGTATTAGGGAGATTATCAAACAAGTATCCCAAAGCAGTCAAGCTACCTCTCTAAAACAGTCCAGTACAGGCCCTAACAAGAAAGTAGCATTCAACCAATCATCTTTTCTCCCTTACAGAAAAATACAAATAAACTAATGTAAAATTTCCTATTTCATTTCTATCTCCCAAAACGCAGAGCAACCCAAGGCTGGGCTCAGTTGAGCTTTATCCAAAAAAGCTTTGTTGAAGAAGAATCTCTATCTTCTAGAAAAAGAAATTCCCCTTTAGCCTGATGCCAATAATGTCAACTTGGACAGGCAGATGCACACAACCAGAGCACAACTTTATCTTCCTACATCCTCATCACACATACTCAATTCCTGAGAAGGCCTTTAAAAAAAAAAAAACCAGGTGTCATTTTGGAACAAGACCACATGTATCACATTTTTCTAATTAGCACAGCTGCAGAAGACAAGATCTTCTGTAGACCCCACCACATATGCTATGCACTGGAGATACCACTGAGGCTACAATTCCTGTCAAAACAAGACTGAGGCGAGAGGATCGCCTGAGCCCAGGAGTTCGAGACCAGCAGAAGTCAGCCTGCCTGAATTAAACAGAAAAGGAACCTACAGAAAGGATATGAGCTAGCTTTCACAGTGAAGAATTTGCTTCAGGGCTACACTGCCGAAACACCACTCAACACGACAGGATTATGATGCTAGTGCCAAGCAGAAGCTGCAGCTTGGTGTGCCCTATGATAGCTCTGGATACCGAGTGCCAGCACCAACAGCACTGCCACTGTCACCTGCAGCTTGACCATGTAGCTAGAGGCTGCCACTACATGGGGATGTGCTGATAATGGATGGGGATGTTGCAAAGAACACAAGAGGGGGGACTGGGGAGAACGAGTTAGCTGACAAGATGAAGACAGTGTAATGGACTGTTAGAAGATCACAGACGACGGGTGCTAGAAAGCGACTGAAGTAGACAGCGATATGAGGCAGGGGGCTCAGGCCTCCTGGAAGAGGGTGGATCCCAAGAGCTGAGCTGGTCTTAGCAGTGGCGTAAGCAGAAGTCACACGGATGTTTGGTCAGAGCAGCAGGGGGCTGGCAGTGTGGCAAGGTCTCCCAACGCTACTACGGGCAGCGTTCTACCGGTAAAGCCTTGGCAAGTTAATTTCTCTCTCTTTGAGCTTACATTTTCTTACCTGTAATAAAAAGATAATGCTATGGAAAGTTGCTGAGCTCGGTGGCTCAGCCAGTAATCCCAGCACTTCGGGAGGCCAAGGCGAGTGGAATGCCTGAGCCCGTGGGTTCAAGACCAGCCCAGGCAATTTGGCAAAACCTTGTCTCTACAATAAAAATTAAAAAAATTAGCTGGGTATGGTAGCACAAACCTATAGTTCCAGCTACTTAGAAGGCTGAGGCGGAAGAATCACTTGAGCCCAGCAGGCCGAGACTGCAGTGGCCGTGAGCGTGCCACTGCACTCCAGCCTGGGCGACAAAGTAAGACTCCAACTCAAAAAGAAAAAAAAAAGGAAAGTTGATAAATCTGACAAAGTTGTGTGAGGATGAATGAGATGAAATAGATGTCTGGCACAGGCACAGAGTAAGTATTCAGTAAATGGAAGCTATGATAAGTGTCACCAAAACCAAGGGAAGAATTTCCAAGAAAAGGTAGCCAAAGTTATCAAAACTTTTAGGGTGAACAAAAGGGTTCACGCTGGAGCACTGCAGGAGGTAAGTTTGCAGAGAAGACAAAGCCAGTTTTAGTCTCAGCTTTGCAATATTCTGAAAGGTTTTAAGGAAAAGCCTTAAGGCCAGACACACTCAACTAGCAGCAATAGTACCCTTCCTTACTATAGGTTCTAAGCTAAGAAGCAGGTGCCCCAAACAATCTCTCACAGACGCCTTGAAAAAAAGAACTATCACTAGCTATCCATGCAGGTGTCCAAGAGGGAAAACAGCTAACTGAATTGTTGCAGAATAGAGCTAGGGAAATGGGAGACTGAAAATCATGCACATGTCTTAAGCGTTTAATTCAATCAAAAGAAGTTTAGACTTACAAACTGTTGTGGAAGAAACTTCAATGCATTGCAGCTTTCTCCTCTGTTCTGCTCTCACCAAATCTCAGGCTGCAGGTCATTGAGCCTATAAAAAGCTCCTACAAATTCCACAGAAATCTGATCAAGCTCACTAAACCTCTTGTTGGGCGAATGGAATTTCAGCTCCTCTAAGTGTGCCTACATCTGAACAAGACGCAGGGAGGTGGTTAGGGCCACTGCCAAGACTGTTTCCCCACTATCTCTGTTGCACCTCTCTGAAGTTTTCAAACAAGAACTACCATGAAGCTGTATATTCTTTATAAACTCAGCTCGACAAATGTCTGAATAAGGATCACAGCAAACTCTTCTTTTTTTCCTTTCATTGTAGAGGAGGAGACCATTTTCAAGGTAATGCCATGATAAAGAAACTCACTCTCCCTTTTTCATAAACTATCAATTTCTCCAATTAACTAGATACTAAGAACCTACCTAAGTAGTCTTCTTCAAGACATACACAGCTGCAACATCAGCCCTGAGCAGCCTCCTGAAACAGCTGTTAATGTCCAATCTTTCCCAGGTTTGAGAAAAACAGAATTCACAGTGTTCTTTTTTTTTTGAGTTGGAGTCTTACTCTGTCATCCAAGCTGGAGTGCAGTGGCACGCTCACAGCCACCGCAGCCTCGATATGCTGAGCTCAGGTGATCCTTCTGCCTCAGCCTTCCAAGTAATTGGAACTACAGGCACATGCCACCACGTCCAGCTAAGTTTTTGATTTATTGTAGAGATGAGGTATCGTCAAGTTGCCCAGGCTGGTCTTGAACCCATGGGCTCAGGCAATCCTCTCGCCTCTGCCGGCCAAAATGCTGGGATTATTGGTGTGAGCTACCACGCCTGGCCAAATTCACACATTATTCTAATATAAAATGATTTCTGCTGTGAAGATCCTCAAAGATATTTATATAAAACATACAAAATAAGGACTCCTTTCTCAGAAATTCATAGATGTTCACAAAAAATATGGTAAGACTTTCAACCACTCAATAAACAAAAAGAAACTGCCTGCTAGTACAGTAACAAAAAAGTCCACAAAAAATGTTACAAATTAAGATTTTAAAGGCTCAATTCTGAGTTTTGAACAGAGAAATCTTTGAATTGAAAAGCAATAAAGGCCAGGCATGGTGGCTCATACCTATAATCCCAGCACTTTGGGAGGCTGAGGTGAGAGGATCACTTGAGCCAGAGTTTGAGAACAACTTAGTCAACATCGTGAGACCTTGTGTCTACTAAAAATAAAAATAAATTAGCTGGGCTCAGTGGTGCACGCCTGTTGTCCTAACTACTCGGAAAACTGAGGCAGAAAGATCAACTGAGTGTAGGAGCTTGAGGCTGCGGTGACCCGTGATTGTGCCTCTGCAATCCAGTCTGGGCAACACAGTGAGACCCAATTAAAAACAAAAACAAATGAATAAACAAAAACAAGCAAGAGTCTGAGATTAGGGTTCTGTTAGCTCCATCACATTACTATGTAACCTTGAGACAAATTCCTTAATCTCTCCCACCGTCGATTTCCTTGATAAAACAAGGATAGCAGCGGCCAGACTCGGTGGCTTGGCCTGTAATCCCAGCACTTTGGGAGGCTGAGGCGAGTGGATTGCCTGAGCCCACAGGTTCCAGACCAGCCCAGGCAACTTGGTGAGACTTCGTCTCTACAATAAATCAAAAATTAGCCGGGCGTGGTAGCGCACACCTGTAGTGCCAGCTACTTGGAAGACCGAGGTGGAAGCGTTGCCATTGCCCAGCCAGTTGATGTTGGGGTGGCCGTGAGCATGCCACTGCACTCCAGCCTGGGCGATGGAATAAGACTCTTACTCAATAAAAAAAAAACAAGGACAGCACTGCATCTCTAATGTCTCTATCTCTAACAGATATATCTATCTCTAACATCTATATACCTATAAGACAGTATATGTATATGTAAAACTCTAAGTACAATGCCTAGTACACAGCAGGAATATATAACAGTATGCTTCTCTTCCTACTTGCAAAAGGTTTAACCAAAAATTGATTCAGAGAAAGTGGAACTTGGCTGAACAGAAAGAGAATAATTCTTAGGTACTCAGGATTGATTTATAGCCAAAAATAAGGATAGATTTCTCAGATTATCAGTACATTACTGATGTGAAGCTCCATCACTGATCCTGAAATGCTTTCCTGTACAAGAGGCTCTTCCTGCCCTCTTCTAATTTACAATTCTTTGAGGTTCTGCACTGTCCAATTTTCTCCCATCCTCTTCCTGACGCCCTGACTCAGCCTCTCCTTACTTTGGTCTTGGGATGACCTAATCCTTAGCCAGAGTTCACTCACTGTTCTAAAAGTCTTCTGGGAGAAGGCCAGATCCAGCATCTAAGAAGTCAGAAAGAATCTGTGTGGCACAATGAAAAGGACAAGGGTTTTGGAAATACAGAGACCTGGGTTTAAGTCCTACCTCTACCACTTTTGAGATGTATAACCCTGGGCAAGGCACTTAACCTCTATGGACCTCGCTTCCTCATCTGTTTAATGGAGAGAATGCCACCTATATCTCATAGCGTTGCCATCAGGACTACAGAAATGCTTATGACAATTCTTGGCACGTAAAAGGCCAATTAATGGTCACTATTATCAGAGTCTAACTGCCAACTGCCTTACTCAGTACTTTTCAAGAATGTACTTTTCTAACAGGCAAAAGGACTCATACTGCTCCCACATTCCCCTGTCTATCTCGAAAACATTCCATTTCACTAATCTATAATTAACCAAATCAAGAGCTTAAACAATTCAGGGCAAGAAGGCGCTAACATGGCTCAATTCATTCTCTCCTGACAGCAACAACGCCAGAAGAGGGTGGGTATGTTTGCCAAAAGCAATAAAGAATCTGTCTGAACATGGTCATTACTGATACTGAGGTAAGCACATACCAGTTGCAGTTCTTGGGCTTGCTGCCTGTCTTACTGTGAGAAAGTTTTAACTTTCCTGGAATAACTCCTCTCCTGCCTTGTTTTCCCTGCTGTGCTCCAACTATCACCCATTTTAAAGGACACAGGAACACCTAACCCTGAATTGTACCTCACAATTTTAAAATTAAAAAGAAAAAAAGAACACAGGGAGAAGAGAGCCTCTCAACTGCGGCTACTGCACTCACTGGGGAACTGATCTTCCCTTTTCACAAATGACTTCTTAGAGATTTTTGGTTTGCTGGATTCACTTAATGTCAGCTTATGAATAAGGATATTATATACATATACCATAGCTACAATGACAAAATCTGGCCCCTAGAGCACCACAAGGTACAGAATGGGGGCAGGTGCCAAAGATAAGATGTGGCTGAGTAACCTGCACATCAAATGTTCATGCTTATTAACGCCTGCACTTGGGAATTCTGGTTCTTGTAAAAAGCGTATTTCTACTGTGTGGTTGGCTGAGCAGAATAACAGAAGTAAGAAAACTGATGACAGATACATAGATGGAGTAAGGGAAACCATCAATGGAAATGTGACTTCAAATGAATAAGCATGTACATGACAGTTACAAAACAAAAGCAACAGTTACCAGTTACACAGCAAAGGCAGCTAGTTCAACACTAGCATCCCCAGTCTCTTCATTACACTACAATAAAAACCGGAGTCAAGGTCAAACGATTATTTAAACGGACAATCTAAGAATCAACAAGGGCTCAACAAATCAAAATGTCACACTGTTGTCCCTTCATAAGCTGACTTTCAACTTGGGGGAAGAAGGGCAGGCTTGTGCACTTAATGATTTAGCCAATTCAATATCAAGAAGGTTAAAGAGTCTGCCCCCAAAAAGCAGCCAAGCAGTACCCTTATTTTGGTCATCCACCTTAATCCTTGCCCAGGGCATCATCTGCTAACTTTCAGCAGAAAGGTAGCTTTCGGTGCAATTAACATTTTAAGGCAAGCTCAGCCCTGTCTTCCATAGCCTTGAGGCTGCTGAGTAAATCTAGAATCATGGAACATGCATTTTGATGCTGAAAAACAGGAAGAAGGTGGTTCAGCAACAAGGAAAATGATCAAGAAGCACATTTAGAATTAAGAAAACCAGACTCTGAAATGCTGGCCTTTGATTTTTAACTTCTGTATTTAGAATCTATTGAATTGTGTGCACCTCCCAGAGGAGGGCATGGTGGCAAGCACTTACGCCACCATGGGAGGAATAAAATAAAGGCAATGCTTCATAATAACAGCTATCATTTCTTAAGGGCCTACTATCGTGCCAAGTCCAATGCTAAACCCTTTACTAATATTTCTAATCCTTAATCATAATTGGTATCTCATTTTTATGGAAGAGGAAACTGTGACTTGTAGAATTTGGAAGTTACCCAAAAGCTAGTTGTGGGGGTACCAGGATTCAAACCCCCAGGTCTGCCTGACTGTAAACCTCACGCTCTAAAAGCAATCTGTTAGACGCTTTTGCCTCGAGAGACCTAATCAAATAACCGTTTTGAGACAAAAGCACTATTATTCACAAGAAGAAGACTTGACCAAAGTCACAAAGTGTCTCAACTGGTCGGAAATGTGCCTCCATGTCCAGACTCCTCTCTGTGTACCAGCAGCACTGGTGCAGTGCTGTCTCTCTCTACTGTAAGGCCTCCCAGAAGAGTTTCATAATCAACGGACAAGGACCCTGTCCTAAAGCACTATCACACGAACTCCGTCAGTCTTGCCTCCGACATCCTTTATCACCCGTAGTTGGGTAATTAGAATGAAAAAATTACCTGCTACACCTTACTCGTGAGGCTATTACCACCAAGAGTGAGGGTGGACGGGCGGTGCCCAACCTCGAGTCCCACACAGCAAGACCAGAGAGCAGGCGTCACATCTGTGTACTGCTGTTCCGACAAAGCAATTACAAACCATTCACCACAATTTTAAAAACATCATTGGGTTCATATCGTGCCTAGGGAATTAGAGCCATAATCCCTTGGTATATGATCCGCATCTGTCTTTTCCAATATGTGCCCCTTTTCTCGGTGCCGATGTAGCTTCAAGAGAGAAAGAGAGACAACCACGGATGGCCAAAGTGCGGGCAACACGCGAGCACCATACCTCCCCGCATACTCACTCCTTGGTGCTCTGAGGCCTCCCCAAGACCGGGGGGAGCAGCAGACCCCGAGACGGAAAGCCCACAGTGACGGCCCTCCCCACAAGGGGCAGCGGCGCTTTAGGACCAGGAAGACCAGCATGCGCTCGCCGCACAGCCTGGCAGTCCTGGCGACCAACTCCGGAGGAGGGAGGCCAAGCCCCTCCAGGCAGAGCAGCAGGACAAGCTCTCCCTCGCCCCTCCACGTTCGACACAGGCCGCGGCAGCCGCGGGGAGCCGAGGGCCCGGCATCGGAAGGCTCCAGGGAGGCGGCCGGCCGCCCGAGGCCGGCGGCGACCACCGCCCACCGCCCTCCGCCGCTCCGGGTGGGAAGGACCGCGCCGCCCGCCGCGGGGCGGACTCCCGCAGGCGGCGGGCCTCCCTGCACCACCGGGGTCGCCCGCAGAGTCCGGGGCTGCGGGGGGCGCGGGCCGCGGCGCCGGGCGCGCCCCGCCCCGCCGCCTGGTCCCCGGGGTGGGGAGCGCGCCCTCCGGGCTGCGAGGCGCGAGCGCGGCCGTGCCGCCGGGGGTCCCGCCGCCCCGGCCCCGGCGGGGGCGTCTCGGCCGGAGGGCCGGCTGGGAGGGCGGCGCGGAAGGCCGGCGCGGCGCGCGAGCGGCGGCGGCCCCGGTACCTTCTTGACGGTGCGCGGCGCCTCGGTGACGGTGCCGTCGGGGCTGACCAGGGCCTCGCCGCCGTCGCGGTGCCGCTGGTGCTGGTGGTGCGGGTCGCTCCGCTTCATGGCCGACGCCTGGGGCGCCTTCCCGGCCGCCGGGCTGAGCGCGGCCGCGGGCCCCGAGCCCGGGCCGGGCGCCGGGGGCCGCTCCGCGGCGGGAGCCGGAGCCTCGGGGTCCCCGCCGCCCGCCGCGGGGGCCATGGCGCCCACGGCCGCCGCGCTCACGGCCAGGGCCGGCTCCGCGTCGCAGGGGCTCAGGTCCTTCAGCTCCACCTCGGGCACCTTGGCGGCCAGCGCCGCCGACACGACCTGCACCGACATCGCCGCCTCCGCCGCGGCCGCCGGCTGGGGCTCGGGCTCGGGCTCCGGCTCGGCCCCGCCCCCCGCCTCCCTTCCTCTTCCCTCCCCCATGCCCCCACCCCTCCCCTCCATCGCCTCCGCGCCCACCCCTGCCTCCGCCCGCCGGCCCGCCCGCCCGCCAGCCCGGCCTCGGCAGCCCCGCCCGGCCCCGCCC
>CAUYQG010169245.1:0-28223 GCA_963574415.1 Tarsius wallacei | reverse complement strand
TTTGACCAAGAGGGGTTAAATAATTTACTCCAGGTCACCTGTTAGGCAGGAGTAAGGCAGGTTTGAACCCAAGTGGTGTGACTTCAGCATCTGCGCTTTAACCTGTGTGGCACAATCCTGCAACTTTCTTTTTTTTTTTTTTTTAGTTGAAGTATCACTCTGTCGCCCAGACTGGAGTGCAGTGGCTGCTCCTGGCCACTGCAACCTCGACCTGCTGGGCTCCAGCGATCCTTCCGCCTCAGCCTTCCGAGTAGCCGGAATTACAGGCACTCGCTACCATGTCCGGCTGATTTTTTTGATTTATTGTAGAGATGAGGTCTCACCAAGTTGCCCAGGTGGGTCTCGAACCCACGGGCTCAGGCAATCCACTCACCTTGGCCTCCCAAAGCGCGGGATTACAGGCTGAGCCACCAAGCCCGGCTGCAACTTTCTTAACATTGAATTTTTTTTAAGCTATATGTTTCAGAAATAACTAAGCACCAAAATGTTTAAAATGTGTATTTTTCTGTAAACATAGAATTTACATAGTTCAAAAAATTGGCAGCTCTGCATAGACGCTCTCTAAGGGTTGGTTTGTCTCTGGAATTGCCATTCTGTATTTACATGAGGTCCTAACAATTAATGTGATTTAGCATTTGTCTGTTACGAGAAATGGCAGCTTTCAAAAGGTCATCTCATCTTCCAAAAAGACCAGAACAACTAGCAGAATCCTGGGGAAAAGGCCCGTGGAAGGCGTCAGAGAGGAGCAGAGACCCTCAGGGCTTGAGACACCAAGATCCAAGAGGGAAGAGGCCGCACTGAACCCAGCGCTATGGTCTCCGCTTCTTGTCCTTCTCAGGAATTTGCCAGTTTGTAAGTAGATAAGAGCCAAGTGTCCCCAGAACTGGGGGCTTTTCAGCAAGCTCATGGATCTGGGGACAAAAAACTCGGTGCTTGGGGCTTCCAAGAAGGCCAGGGTACTTCAGATCTTAGGTAAAGTAAGACCTCAGGAAGTGAGTCTGACTTTCTGCAGAACTTTCCTCTCGAGGCACTGACAAGTCCCCAGGTTGCACGGGTGAGCAGCTCTGAGGCCAGGCTGAAAGTGTGTGGCTGAGAGGCTGCAAACCAAGTTAAGTGTCCCCAGTGTTGTGATGCCATCACACCAAAGCTGCGACTTTAGAGACTGGCCATTAAACAGCTGGAGCCATGGAAAACAAACAGTGGTTTCTGCTGACTGCCTCAAAGTACTTACTGTGAGGAAGGAACCACAAAACAAAATAAAGCAGATCTCAGAAAAATGAAAAGTCAGTCTTGAGTTATTATAATCATGGTAATCCATCCTCACTATTGTGACTGTAAGGAAAGAAATGTAGTGTATCTTCTTTGGGGGAAAGATGAAATCATTTAGAGACACAGATTTTTTTTAAAAATGCCTCTCGTTCTTAACAATATTATGAGGCATATCAGAAAGAAGACAAAATAACCACAACCATAAGAAATAAACATGACAATAAGAAACAACTCACAGATGATCAGTTAATGAGGCCGTCAGAGATCAATGTTAAAATATCCTTTATTAATATGTTCAATAAAAAGAGGAAAATAGGGAACATCTTATTGGGGAAATGGAATGTCTAAAAAAGAATTAGGATTACGTCAATAGTTGCTAAATAAAAATACAATAATTGGAGTTGAAAATACAATAGATGGGCCTGACAGCAGATTAGACAAAGCAGCACACAGGTTTGTTGGAAATATCCACACTGAAGCATGGGGACCGGAAATTGCACAGGCACAAAAGGGCATTAGACCATAGGGGAGTGTGACAAAAAGCTCTCACGCATGTGACTTAAATCCTACAAAGATAGGAGAGAGAAAAATCAGGAGGAAGTGCTCTATGAAGATGTGTCACTGAAGTTTCTTCAAAGCTGATGAGAGACAGTAAGACGCAGAATCATGGAATCAAGAACCCCCAGCGAGATAAAGAGGAAGAAATATCTACCTAGTCACATCATAGTAAAACTGCTGGGGCCTAAAGACTTTGCCTTTAAAGGAGACACAATAAGAAAGCAGCAAGCTTGTCAACAGGAACAATTGGACCTGAAGAGAATGGAATGACAAGTTTAAATGCTGAAAGAAAACTATCAATCTAAAATTTTATTCTGTTCAAAATATCCTTTGAAAGGGAATACAAAATAAATGACTTCATACAGGCCAAAACAGATAATTCATTGTCAGGAGATCTGCATTAAAATAAATACTAAATAGAGCTCTTCAGGCAGAAGGAAAAATGATTTTAATGGAAAAATGCAGGAAGAATTAAGACTAATAGAAAGGGTAAATTAATGGGAAATGTAAATTAATCACGGGTGCATAAAACAGCAATAATAATTAGCTGTGGAGGTTTATAATATAGAGAGAATTAAATTCCTTGGCAAGAATAATACAACAGCCAGAAGGAGGTTAAGTAGTTTTAAGAGTTTTGAGTTTCTTCCATTGTCCAAGCGATAAAGTTGGAGTTTAGATAGACTCCAATAAATCAGAGATGTATGTTACATCTGTAGGATATTTACTAAAGAATAAAAGAGGCCGGGCTTGGTGGCTCAGCCTGTAATCCCAGCACTTTGGAAGGCCGAGGTGAGTGGATTGCCTGAGCCCGTGGGTTCGAGACCCGCCCGGGCAACTTGGCAAGACCTCGTCTCCACAATAAATCAAAAACTAGCCGGGCATGGTAGCACACGCCTGTAGTTCCGGCTACTTGGAAGACTGAGGCGGAAGGATCGCTGGAGCCCAGCAGGTTGAGGCTGCGGTGGCTGGGAGCGTGCCACTGCACTCCAGTTGGGTGACAGAGTGAGACTCCGACACACACCACACACACACACACACACACACACACACACACACACACACAAAGAATAAGAGAAGTAAAACTGACAAACTGGAGGATGATTACACAACAGAAACATTTTTTAAAAAAACCACTTGATGAATAATAAAATAAGGCAGGAAAGAAGAGAAACGGTGTTACAAATAGTAAGAAGGTAACATTCAGTCATAAGACTAAATGTAAACAGATTAAATTCCAAAAGAGAGGGGCCAGTCTTATTTTTCATCTATAGGAAAACAGAGGTCTTTTCCCTATCTACTGCAAAGTGTTTCAAAAGTGGACGTGTATAGGAGTCCCCCAAAGAGTTTGTGAAAATGTTGGACTCTTTGGGGGACTCTTTGGGCCCAACTTCTGTCATTTTGGGTGGGATTTGAGCACCTGCATCTTTAATAAGGCCCAGCCCACTCTTGGAGAAACAGTGACCTCTCCTGCAGAATGGGAGGGGATAGGGACAAGGGCTAAATTGTTAACCTAGTTCAGTTGTGGAACTTGGAACTCAGCAAGGAACCAATACAAACACACAAATCAGTACAGTGCAAGAAACTGTAAAACAATCCTCTCTAGTAAGAGACCCTCCCACAAATCGCCCAGAGGAGGAGTCAACTCTCCCTCTTCTTAATTATTCAGGTCTTGGCAACTAGGGAGCGGCCCAGCCAGGGCTAGGGACGCAGAGCTGGGCACAATCTATTCACACACTCGTGTGTTTATTTATGTTTGCAACTCCGGCAAAGAAGGTTAAAAGCAGGGCCAGAGCCTGGAGCAGAAGGAGCCTGACACCTGTGGGGATCTGCGAGGCTCTGTCTGGTCTGACGCCAACTCCCCCAGGCCCATCTGTGTACCGGGCCAGAGCCCTGCTGGACACAGCACGCAGGGATGGGGGCTGCACGAGAACGGCGGTTCCAGGGGCCTCCGGGGCTGTCTGGTCTCCTGCTCCTGGTCTCCTGGATGTTCCCCAACCCCCAGGGAGCGGATGCCAAGGCGGGAGAGCTCACGCCAGCCCTGAGGGTGTTTGCAAGGGTCTGTGTGGTAGCCTTGAGGGCTGGCTCTGCTTCCAGATCCACAAAGCTGCTGAGCCAGGGGCTGCCTGGGCCCAGGCATCTGAGCTTCTCTGGGAGCGTGATGGGTTTAGAAGGGCATGGAGGGAGTTCCTGGCCTGGTGGCCCAAGGTCCTAGGTTGGATCTAGGGAGGCATTGGTGGCAGTGATGCTGGCCGTGCTAATTTCACTTGATTCTATGAAAAAAAAAGTCAAGGATATGACTCTTCTGGGTTCGCAGGGTGCCAGAATAATTAAATTTAAAAGGCCCAGAATTGGGAACACCATCGTACATTCGTAAATATCCATGAAGAAGGAAAACCCTAGAAGCCTCCAAAGGTGTTGACCTCAAATCCAGCACCAGGACTGAGAACGCAGCCCGGAAGCAAGGATGGAAACTTCTCTTGGGAAATTTAATGCCGACGTAGAATGTGAAACACAGTCAGGTCATAGGTCAAGGGCAAGGACAGAGTAAAGATGTTTCAGACCTACGGGATCACAGAGAGCCGTCTCCTGGGTGCCCTTTCCCGGGAGGCCATGGGAGGAGGATGTGCTCCACCCCAAGAAGGGGCGGATGGAGGGCGGAGACGCCATGGGACCCCAGACAAGGGCTGTGGGAGAGTCCTCTGGCCAGATCTGGAGCACCAGGGACACATCCAGATCACCGGTCTGAGGCAGATCCAGGGAGCGGCCATTTCCCAGAGGGTGTGGCCAGAAAACAAAACTGCCCCTTTCCTGATGGTGGGATCCTGTTGAGAGGTGGGTTATATAAGGAGGACCCAAAGAAACCTGGAATTATCTTCTGGAGGGCGGGCCCTTGTAGTACAGGCTTCCCCTGCTAGGTGAGAGTACTAGGAACCCATCGGCACCAGGAGACCAGCTAGTGTTGTTGTGAGCGGCTGTGTGTGGCTTTAGTGAATTTCATGACGGGCGGTGGATGAGCGCACGTGCCCACACTGTGCTGAGTGTTCAGCAGTTTTTGACCCCAAACGGCATGACCCCTGTGCCCCACCCTCCCTATTCACCCAATCTCGCCCTGATAAACTTTCTTTTTGCTTCCCCAGATGAAAAAAGTCTCCAAAGGGAAACATTTTGCTCCTGTGGAAGAGGTGAAACAGAAAACAACAGAAATACTAAAAGGCATCCAAATGGACAAGTTCAAAAACTGTTTTGAGCAGTGGAAAAAGCCTCTTCACAGGTGTATTACATCAAATGGAGAGGACTTTGAAGAAGACTGAAGTTTAAACATGTAAGAATAAATACACAATTTTTTTTTTTGAATCTCACTCTGTCACCCAGCCAGGCTGGAGTGCAGTGGCATGCTCACGGTCACCGCAGCCTCGACCTGCTGGGCTCAGGTGAGCCTTCTGTCTCAGCCTTCCAAGCAGCCAGAACTATGGGCTAAATACACACTTTTTTGTAAATCAATTCCATCTGGGAGGGTTCCCCTCCATAGTCAGGGAGTGAATTTAAGGATGGATTAGTGACAGCTATGGAGAAAATTAAAGAAGTGGGAGAAGATAAATTATTTCTGGGGAGAGCGATCAGCTGTAGGCTCAAGACCACTAATGTGTACACCTCATGGGCCAGCTGAATGCTCTGTACCCAGTTATGGTAGTGTAGACACTGCCTCAGGTCGTGATCATACCACCGGGGTGGCGGGGCAGGGAGAATGTGTGGGAAGCACAGGTCTAACTACTAAATAGTCAGTGTTCCGTAGCAGATCAGCAACAGAGAAGTCTTAAGACACAGAAATAATTGGAAACAGCATAAACATAGGATTTAGAAATCTAGAGATAGACTGGCACACAGGTAAAAGTAGCGGTTTCTGGAGAGCGGAAATCAGCTGTGGGGATGGGAGGGGCCGAGGGCTGCGGTTTTCCTACTGCGCCTAACAGTGCTATTTATTCCATCTATTTTCTCTCTGTTGTTCAGAAGAGGTAATTTCTGCTGTTTTATTTTCCAGTTCACTGATGTTTCCTCTCTCCTCTCCATTTCTCTCTTGAGCCCAGCTATTTTGTTCTCGTTTTTTCTTTTCGTTTTGGTTATTGTGTCTTCTCCATTCTAAAATTTCCACTCGGTTCTTGGTTTTTCTGTTTCTTTACTGAAACGTTCCATTTCTTTGCTGAGTCTTTCTGTATTTTCGCCCATTTCTGGTGAGTTTGTCATTGCTCACGGAAGTTATTTTTACAATGGCTGTTTAAAAATAACTGTGAGATCATTCAGACATCTGTGTCATCTTGATGTTGGCATCTGTGGTTGTTTTTTCCCATTTGAGTTAAGACACTCTTGGTTCCGGTAAAAAGAGGTGGTTTTCGATGGACTCCTTGCCATGCTGGGTGTCATGCTAGCAGACTTGGGGTCTTATTTAAATCTCCCGTGTTAGCAGACCTCCTTTCATATCACCAGGGGCGTGGAGGGGCCATAGGGCCTCATTATTGCCAGATTGGGGTGGAGTCTCAGTTCCCCACGTAATGTCCATTTCCCACCTTGTTATTCCTGGACTGGGGTGGGCGCCCAGCCTCTCCTGAGCCACTGCTGACAGCACTTTGGCTTGGGGGTATAGGGGATCTCGTTAGGGCTTCTGACCTGGCACCATGAGGATGGGAGACTTGTTACTCCAGGTGAGGGGGAAGACCGGGCTCCCCACCCAGCCTCTCCCACACCACCCCAGTGAGGGTTTGGGTGCCTTGCTGCTACTCCGCTGAGGTGGACGTCCAGACTCCTCACTTGTTCTTGGCTGTGTGGGTGGTACTGGAGTTGAGGTTTCCTGTGTGTTTGTCTGGAGTGGGTGGTGGTTGTCTAAAAGCTTTCTGTCTTGCTGGGCGGCCCCATTCCTGGCTCTTCAGCGGGAGAAAGCAGGCCTTTCTTGATATTTTCTTTCTATCTGTGATGTTGACATTTCCAAGTTGCCAGCTTCTCTGGTGCCCAGGATAAAAGAGGCAAAAAGGTAACCCAGGAGCTCACTCTCTGGCCATTCCTCCTGTCCTGAGGTCCCCGGCAGGTCTGCCTTCTTCTCCCCACCTCTCAGAGTCTCGTTCGTTCCACATATAATTGCCAGAAAGTAGGGCAAAGTGCACGTGCTCCATCTTGCTGGAAGCGAAGGTCTGAACAGTGTTTCTTTTCCCCTTTCTCTTACCTCTCTTCCAACAGTAATTGTGCCTCATCAATGCCTTCTGATTCTGAAGAAGGGCCCCGTGTGGTTCTGTCTCCTCCTAGGCAATCCCAGCTCAGGGATCCAGAACTCACACGTCTTCACTGTCTCATGATCACTAGAACGGCTAGCGTCTTCCATCTCCTCTATGCTGCCTCAGTAATCTACTTGGCTCTTAGTCTGTCACCTGTGGAACTGATTCTTGCTCTTTGCTTTTCAGATTAGAGTGCTTTGTTTCCCTGTCCGACCCCTGATTTACCGAAAAGGGCTGAGCACTCTTATTCTCATGTGCTAGCTAGCTATTGCCAAGCTACCCGCCAAAATGTCTGTACCTATTTCCTTAGAACAATACGAGTATCTGTTTACTCGCAGCCTTGCAAGCTTTGTCTTACCAATCTGATACATGAATTTAATAGTCATTTTCATTTACCTAATTAAAGGTCAAATTCTCTTCTTTTCATGTGTGTATTGGAGATTTGCATTTCTCTTCTGTAGACTATCCATTCATATCCCCTTTCCTTTTTTCTATTGACTTATCTGTATTTGTTCTTGCTTTATGGCATATTAAATTAATCCTTTGTAATGTGTGAGCCAGATATCTCCTCCTTGTCTTTGTGTATGCCATCCTTGGTTATGCAGAAGTTACAAGTTTTGATGTTTTTAATTCTGAGAGAAACTGAACCCCAACAGAATTAGCAGAAAGAAGATGCATTGGTTTATGGAACTGAACAACTCAGAGGTAAGGGGTCAGGCGAAGGTGGATCTAGGAGCTCAAACAAAGCCACCAGGACACTGTCTTACTGTGGCTTTTCTTCATGATGATGTCATTCCAGGACTTGTTGGGGTAGCAGTGTGGGTCCCAGGAGCTCTATTGGATATAAGTAACAAAATCCTGTCAAAAAGCAGCTTAATTATAAAGCTCTTTTTTTTTTTTTTTTGCACAGAGGAGCCTGAAGGTAGTTAACTCTGAGAGTGATTTGGTAACTCTAAATATCAGAGCTCTGAGCATATTTCTTTCTTTTTTCTTTCTCGCAATAAAAATGACTGCCACGTTTCCAAGTTTGTTGTGTTCATGTGACAACATCTACTGGAGATAGGAAGCCAGGCACATCTGTCTTTGATCAGATGGGGGCATATCTCCCCCAGGACCCCCCTCCCCCCGCACACCCCACAGATGCTCCTGCTGATTCTACTGGCTAGACTGGGCCATGGGACTGTGCCCTCCCTGCAAAGGAGAATGGGAAAGCAAGAAGCTGGTGCCCTCAGCCTCTGGACTGGAGGAGTAGGAGTAGGGAAATATTGGGTGGATGTCCAGCAATGCCTGCCCCAGGGAGCATCTCTCTGGTCGCTCCTACTTCAGAGACGGTCTCACCCTGGGTGGATTGACTCATGTCATCCTGAACCACTTCCAGGTCTGGGGACTCGCCAGCTGATTGGTCAGGCCGGGTCACATGCTCCACCCTTAGACCCAGACATGAGTTCTTCCTGAGTCCCACGAGGGGCAGTGGGAGGGTGATTGCTTATGTATCGGGGTCTGCTTGCCTGAAGATGGGGAAATGGCTGCCAGGAAGTCAAAATAGGATGTTTGCATGGGAGGAGCCTAGTGGACGAGTAATAACGTGTCCATTTCTGAGAATGAGTTTCTGGCTAATGCTGGACAAGTGCTAGCTTTCACCATTTGTCATCTCTCTCAAAAAGGAACTTCCTCTGTGGACTGTCCAGGCCTCCTCCCCCTAGCCATGCCCATTTGGAAACTATCCCTTTTAAGTGGGAACTCAGGGCTCTCTAACCTGACCTGTGTCACACTGGCCAAGTTGACTGCCCTGCAAACAACACAGACACTTAACAGATCTTGCTTCCCACCCCTGGAGACGTGGGGATCATCGTGAAGGTTAATGATGATTCTTCTACCTCTGTTCAGGTATCCGTTTCTGCAGTCCTAAATGGAAGCCATCCAATCTGGCTTCTGCTCCCTACGTACCCCTTACCAGTTTATAAAGAATCAGAGCTGCACAAAGATTCAAATCGCTATGTTCTAGAACAGACTCTGCTCAGCAGCAATGAGAATGTTCAGAGATTCAGAATGACTTGGCAGTCTGTCTGCGATGTGTCCTGTGGCCTGAAAGGGATGAAAACTCATCCATCCACATTTGCTAGTGCTTCATTGACCTACGGATGGAGCTCAGGTAACCTCTGTGGCCAAACGGAGAGACTGGCTCAGACCCCAGCCTTCAAACCAGCTGTGAAGAATCCTGCCTGGCCTACAGGCCTGCACCATCTCAGAGTCCTAGAGGGTAATTATTATGGGGAGAAGGTAAGGCGTTTTAGCCAGGAACACAGGGAACGTGCAGACAGGCTTGGACAAAGGTTGGCAAGGTTGAAGGCTTTATTTCATTGGCAGTTTGTGACTTCCCCTAACTTCTTCCTGGGCTAAATACAGGGGAGCAGAATACAAATTGCCATTAGGGCTCTGAGGCCAGGGAACACCCTGAGAGGTGATTGCCCTGCCATTTTCTGCAGCTGCAAATCTATATGCAACGGGAGGTGCACATTTATGGTTGGGACCAATAGATACAGGGGAGGTGGGAAAGGAGCAAGGACCCTGAATTTGTCTCTTTTCAACAAGGTCATCTCTGTGAGTTCTTTCAGGCCAAGACAGTCGAAACTCAATGCTTTAGTTTGGATATTTGCTCCCTCCGAGTCTCACATTGACGTTTGATCACCAGTGTTGAAGACGGGGCTTAATGGGGGTGTTTGGGACATGGGGGCACATACTCATTATGGATGGCTTGATGCCCTCCCCAAGGTAATGAGTGAGAGCTACTTGTTTATTTTTTTATTTTAATTTTTTTTGAGTTGGAGTCTCACTCTGTCGCCCAGACTGGAGTGCAGTGGCCGCTCCTGGCCACCGCAGCCTCGACTTGCTGGGCTCCGGTGATCCTTCCGCCTCAGCCTTTTGAGTAGCTGGAATTACAGGCATGCGCTACCATGCCCGGCTGATTTTTTGATTTATTGTAGAGATGAGGTCTTGCCAAGTTGCCCAGGTGGGTCTCAAACCCGCAGCCTCAGGCAATCCACTCACCTCAGCTTCCCAAAGTGCGGGATTACAGACTGAGCCACCGAGCCCGGCTGAGAGCTACTTGTTTAAAAAGAGCATGGGCCCTCTCCCCTTTCTCCCTCTTTCTTTCTTTCTCGCTGTGTGATGCCTGCTCCTCTTCCTCTTTCATCATGATTGGGACGCTTCCTAGTCCCTCACCAGATGCAAATGCTGGCACCATGCTTCTTGTACCATTGTGAACCACAAACACCTCTTTTTCTAAAAAATCAATTACCCAGCCTCAGGTATTTCTTTATAACAACGTAAACCAATTGAAACAGAAAATTGGTACCAGGAGTGGGGTTGGAGCCCTCATGAAGAGATACCACTGGGACATTGCTTAGTGCCTTCCAGACCCAGAATAATAGAGCCACCGATAGTGTGCAATCTCAGCCTAGAAAAGTCACAGGCATTTAACTCCCACCCATGAGAGCAACCATGGTGACAATACCCAGCAAAGACATGGGGATGGAGCTTCCCAAGGCCTTGGGAGCCCACCTCTCTCACCAGTGTGCCCAAGATACAGGACGTGGAGTCAAAGGGGATTATTTTGGAGCATTAAGATTTAACATCTGCCCTGCTGGAGTTTGGACTTGTATTGGGCCTGTGGGGCCTTTCTTCTGGTCAACCTCTCCCTTTTGAAATGGGGAAGTCTACGCAATGCCTGTACTACCACTGTGTCTTGGAAGTAGATAACTTGCTTTTGCTCTTTCAGGTTCATAGCAGTGAGGAACTTGCCTTGCGTCTCAGATGAGACTTCGGACTTCTGAGCTGGAAGAGAGTTGAGACTTTAGGAGACTATGGGGAAGGAGAGGATGATTATATTCAGCAATGTCAGAAGCACATGAGACGTGGGGGGCTGGAGTGGAATGATAAAGTTTGGAGAGTTGTTCCCTCCGAAGCCCATGTTGAAATTTGATCCTCGGTGTTGGAGGTGGGGCCTGATGGGAGGTGTTTGGGTCACAGGGTCGGATCCCTCATGAATGGCGTGGTGCCATCCTTGAAGGATTCACTGAGCTCTCACTCTGAGATCTGAGAGATCTGATTGTTGAAAAGAACCTGGCATCTCCTCATCTTATCTCTCTCTCTCTCACTTCCTTGCTCACCATATGTCATGCCTGCTCCCCCTTCACCTTCCACCGTGATTGAAAGTTTCCTGAAGTCCTTACCAGAAGTAGGTGCTGGCGCCATGTGCTCCTTGGACATCCTACAGAACTATGAGCCAAATAAACCGCTTTTCTTTATAAATTACCCCGTGTCAGTTATTCTTGGACAGCCACACAAATAGACTAAGACACTCAAAGACACTCAGCATCCCCAGGCCAACCACAAATTATGACTGTGCTTAATTCAACACAAACGCTGGATGGGGAGAACGCATGGGAGTGATGGATTAAATAAATACTTAAGCTCGGGCGTTTGAGAAGTTTCCAATGAGATTTTATTTAGCACAAAGCTTATTTTTACTCTTAAAAAAATACTATGTTTTAGGATACATGTTTTGTTTAAAAATCAAACACTGAGCAACACCCACACCTGCCAAGGAAAAGTCAAGAAGGAGCACTGCAGCACTGTTTATGTCGCAGAAGCATGGAAAGAATTTGCATCCCTTGGGGCAGACAAGATACTGCTGCAGTAACAAACATCACTGACTCCTAGGGGCTGTTTCTCAGGTAGGCTGGGCCTTCTGCTCCACACAGTTCTCGTTCAGGGACCAAGGTGGAGGGCGGCTCTTTCTTGTGCTCCTGTCATAGGCCAGGCAGGATGAAGGGCTCCTGGCCAATCTGGGACTGGCTGTTAAACTTCTGCCCATAAGTGGCACCTGGGACATAAGCTCACATTTCATTGGTCAGCGTAAGTCACATGACCACAATGGCCTTCATTGCGGGGCAGAGAGCGAGTCATACCATCTGCCCAGGGGGAAGAGACCTGAAAGTCATTCACCGACATATTAAGACCACACACAGCCTAAGTGTTCATCCTTAGGGAAGGTGATTTGAACTGCGGACAGGACAGACCACACAGCAGGTCTAAGGGAGGAGGCGTCTGGGCAGGTGGACGGGTCTCCAGTGCACAAGGTAGAGGGAGAAAGAGGAGACCCTGTGTGATGTGAGCTGTCTATACACACATGTGCCCACAAAGGATGGTCCAATCTCTATGGAAAGTCACTGCGTCCAGAAGCGGTGACCCGGGAGAAGGTTTCGGGCCCAGGACTAGGAGATGACCCTTTGCAGACACTGACCCTGTTTTAGAAGTTCTGATGTCTTAAAAAGGAGACTACATTTAAATATGTCTTAGTCAGGCAGAAATTCATCTCGATTTGACTTTTCTATAACATGAGCTCATCTGTTGGTGATTTTTTGTGACTTTTTACAAAACAATCGAATGCAGCTATAGTGACCTTGTCCTTTGATGTGGGAATAGGGAGAAGGGAGGGGCAACCTGGAAAGCAACAGAGAGCCGGAGGCGGGTGTGTCGATGCCTCGAGGCCACGACTGATGCGCTTGGGAAACCCGTTGCCTGACACTCGTTTGCTCCCAGGTCAAGAGGTACCACTGAGGCCTGAGCTGGAAACCTGCCCAAAGCCCCGGGGCTAGTTGCTGGGGAGACGGGAGGAGAACACAGAGCTCTTGACTCCCATTCCAGGACTCCTCCTCCACCAGCCTCTGGGTGACCCGGGAGGGGAGCCCAGCTCCAGGCCTCAGCCCAGTCACTTGCTCGCTCTGTGTCCTCGGTCAAGTCGAAGTGACCTTCTCTGTGCCCAGTTTTATTTTTTTCACCTATAAAGTAGGGTAGAGTGGCATGAACTCCCAGAATACCCCCTGCCCTGCCCTGCCCACTTCTAGAGATCAAACCAAGTATAGTATGTGACCACATTTTGCGCAATTTTGTAAAAACATCACAGAAATTATTTTATTATTAATTAATGTATTAGTATCTAAGTATTAGTTATAATAATGAAATGTTAATCACCCTTTGAATTCATCTGTTTACTGACACTATTGATAGTGACTATTGATATATGTAAAATGATGGTATAAGCTTTAAAACAGGATAAAGTTTCCAGGACAAAAATCACTGACTCCTCTGGTGCAAACCACCTTGTCGGTAAACCCACCTGCAGCCACCAGGCGCTGAAAGGGAGGGTGTTTCCCCCAGGAGCCAGTGCCCCATGGGACAGACATGGTGCTGCTGCGAGTTGGAAGGGGCTGAGACTCGGGGTCAGCAGAACAAGTGCAATGGATTCTTTGAGGCCCAGCAGGTCTCACTGCAGACGGACTGAAGTCGGGTCTGGGATAGTCTCCAACCCTGGAGTTAAGCCCAGGAGGGACGCAGCTATCTAAGCCCTTGTCTGGGACTTTGGAGACAGGGAGAGAGCACTGAGGAAGCCGTTCTTAACTTAACCATCCTTTCCACCACCTTCTATCTTACTTACCCTGGGAGGGAGTTTGCCACGAGCTGACATATGTTCTCCGTTCTAAGTAATCCTGCCGGTGCCCAGACTAGAGGATCTGGCATTGCTGAGTCCGGACCCAGCGTGGTGCTGGTGGGCTCATGCCCAGCTCTGCCCCAGCACTCCCAGCTTCTCCTTACCTTGTCCCTGCCCCACCCCAAGGGCACTGGAGCTTGCAGACTGCACTAGGAAATGGGCTCCCCAAGGACAGGGAGGCCCACAGGCAGCAGGGCAGATGCATGTGGACACATGAATACGAGTAATTGAGGACTGATCTCACAGCAAAATCCGTGGTGCAGTTTTGTTGTTGTTTGAGTTGGGGTCTCACTCTGTTGCCCAGGCTGGAGTGCAGTGGCATGATCATGGCTCACCGCAGCCTTGACCTCCTGGCTCAGGCGATCCTTCTTCCTCAGCCTTCTGAGTAGTTGGGACTACAGGCATGCATTACCACACCCAGCTAATTTCTTTCTTTTTTACTTTCTCTCTCTCTCCTCTCTCTCTCTCTTTTTCGAGACAAGGTCTTGCTATGTTGCCCAGGCTGATCTTGAAGTCCTGGGCTCAAGCAAACCTCTGACCTCTGCCTCTCAAAGTGGTGGGATTACAGGCGTGAGCCACTGCACCTGGCCCCTTGTTTTAATTTGAATTATTTCAAGCAGACTGAAAATGGTCTCATCAAAGTCTCATGAGAGTAGAAAAAATACCAACCTAGAAATGCTGAAAGTGTCAAATTCCTTCTCTTAAGCCCAGAATTTTTTTAAGCTTAGCTTGTAAAAAATTTGTAGAAATTCAGGGCTTAAAGAGAAACTACCATTATAATTGTACACTTGTGGTCCTACTTCTTCCTCTGACCCTTTAATAAAATGTTTTGGAAACTGGCCCAACCCTTCCTCCTGACACATTTGGAATCTGGGGGTTGGGGGAAGGGGAAGCTGACATCATGAACTGCAGACAATTCCTTTTCCATTATCCTGTGATTTTTGCATCATATGACGTCGTCACCGAGCAACAACCCCTGGTGTGGCCTCCTCAGTGGTGATGCCTTTGCTTTGTCTGGCGCTGGGTCCCTGGAAGGTGGCTCACCCCGCCCTGGGTCTGTGGACTTTCAGGGGACATGAGGTCTTCACAGCACCCCAAGCTGCCTGGGCATCAACCTTTCGGAGTCCTCAGATTTGGGGTTTAGGAAATGCTCTAGACATAGGTGACCAATGACAAAACAAGCCAACAGCCTGAGGGCGCATAACCCTGGCATAGAAGCAAACTCTCCACGGGATAGAGCGGGTGGCTAGGCTCAGGCCTCAGGGCCTGGGTGTGATCAGCTCTGCCGCTCCTGCTGTGTGGTTGTGGGCAAGACCCCCGTGCCTGGTCTGGAAAGCAGGAGAGCGGCAGGACCCCAGGGATGGCTGAAGCTCCCTGGAGACACATCCCAGGGGTGCGTGAGGGTCAGTGAGCCAAGCCCTGAGGAGGTGCCTGCAGGAGCATGGCTGGGAGCCCCCAGGTTGTCCACTCCTCTGTGGGTGAGGACCCTCCAATGCCCCTGAGGCAGAAGTGCTTCTTGTAATGTTGTTCCACCTTGCAGGGAGGCAAGGGCAGGGAGCCTGGTGGGGGTCACAGGGCTGGAGAGCCGGCAGCCAGAGGTCAACCCAAGCCCCGCCCGCCCCACAGCCCTTGGGTTTAACCAAACCTGTGTCCTCCCCCATCACGAGGCTCTGTCCCTCTCAGGGACATGGCAGTCGGGCTGGGCTGGTCAAGGCCCTGCTCTGCCTCCCTCAGCACCTGCTGGTAAGCCCTTGGCCCTCACGTGGATCCCCGTGTGGCTGTTAATCACTTCCCAGCTGTGTGGAGTGTTTCGGTCCAGCAGCCCCTGCGGCAGAGATCCTGTCCCTGGTGACACTTGGTGCTGAGTGTCTCAGCCTCGACTGACGGAGGCAGCAGCGTCTCCCATCAGCCTCCTTTTCTCCAATGTGCCAGCAGCTCCGTGACCATTCAGGCGTCTGGGGGACCCAGGAGTTCCGGCGGCTGCTGAGCAGGCAAAGAAGCTGATTAAGCCTCACACGCCAAGGCCAAGGCTCGAGTCTCAAGTCTCATCAGTTTCTTCAAGAAGCCACAGCCGGGGAAGTGCTAAAGCTAGAAGGAAAAGGTTTCGAGAGCCCCGTGGCTTTGGCTTTTTCTATCATGGACACGGGAGGGTCGTGGGTCACTTTGCACGTGGCGTCTGGGACTCCCGGGGATGCTCTTTTCTGCTTGACGACCCAGCGAAACCCTCACTCATTTGATCACTCATTTTTGAGTGTCTGCGCTGTGTCCGTTTCCATTTGGGGCTCAAAGAATAAAGCCAGGGATCAAAACTGAAGCTCCTGGTCACGGACAGTCAATGCGAAGACAGATGTATTCGGCGGGGGGGTAGGGAGGACTAGAAGGAACGTGGAGCCAGGATGGGGGTTGGGGTGCACAGGGGTCTCCTCAAAGGATGCTGGTGTGGAGCAGGGACCTGAAGGCCGTGGGAGCAGGAGGCCGGCTGACATCTGGTGGGAGGGGGGATCCAGGCGGCTGGAACAGCAACTGCAAAGGCCCCGGGGCAGGATCGTGTTCAGGCAGCAGTGAGAGGTCAGTGTGGCCACAGCTGAGGGGAGGAGGAAGATGAGTGTGCAGGGGAGCTGAGAGGTGGGGAGGCCGTAGCTTGCAGGGCCTCCTGGGTCCCTGAGGATTTGATTTTATCTATATGAGATGGCAGGCTTTGAGCAGAGAAGTGACATGTTCAGACACTTCTTAAAAGGACCACTCTGGCCATTTTCTTAAAAATAGACTCTGGTGGGGGGTCATTGGTGGGGGCACAACCAAGGTAAAGGTGCAGACCCAGGAAGCCAGTGAGGACAGTCCCAACAGCGGCTGGCACCCAGAGGCAGCAATGGGTGAAAAAAGCAAGTGAAGCTGGATGTGTTTTCAAGGTCAAGCCAGCGGTTTTTGTCACATGTCTTGGGTGAAAAATAAAGCAACATGGGTCTCAGGGCAGAGCTGAGGCTATTGGTCTGAGCAACTCGAATTCTCAGCTGTGAGAACCTGACACACATTTATCAAGAAATGTACAGATTTCCAAAGAATTGGTTTTGTGTTTGAAAAAGCACAGAGTGCTTTTCCCCCCCTTCTCCTGCTTTGTGGTTTCTTTTAAAAAAAATACGTCAGATGAACACTTGTACCACGAGGATGCCAGGTTGTCATCTTTGTTTAAAACAACATGAAAAAGAACATGAGATCATCTTCAACATCATCAGAATGTTTTCAGCTCTTGGTTCCTTAAAAAAGAAAAAAACGAGGGCAAGACAATAGCCACAGTAATTGGTGCAAAAGGACCCAAGTAGGCCGGCCACGTAGGCCGGCCACCGGCTTGCCTAATAGACTTCTACTTGAATTAGCGGTAAGACAGATGAGTTGACTCGGGCTGTTAAGCAGCAGATGGAACTGCGGTGTCCGATGGAGCCATAAAGGTGCAGAAACTGAGCCGAAACACATGTTCTGCAGATAGGAGCTGCTAGGCAGGAGTCTTTGTCTTGCCGATGCTCTTGGCATGAAATCCTATATTATCCCAGGGAAAGGAAACAAGGCCACTCACTGTCAGATGGCAGGCGTATGACACTGCATCAAGTGCTCTCGGACACTCGACATGCACTTGCACCACTCAGAAGGCAAGAGGACTCACACCTCCTCGGCTCCTTGTGTGGCCAGTTTGGGGAGAGGTGCCAGCAAGGGTGCGCTGGCCACTGTCTGTGTGGCCCTCCAATATGGGGCAGGTCATCAGCACATGATCTGTGTCTTTTTTTAAAAATTCTTTTGTAGAGACAGGGTCTCGTTATGTCGTCCAGGCTGGTCTCAAACTCCTGGCCTCAAGCAATCCTCCTGCCTTGGCCTCTCAAAGAGCTGGAATAACAGATGTGAGCCACTGCGCATCCTGGCCTGTTCTGTATATTTCACACACACACACACACACACACAAACAACAACAACAACAACTAATAAAACTAATTATTACGCCACTGAAATGTGTCGCCTAGTAAAAACTTGGGCAGATGGCTTGTAAACGGCTCTTTCTGTCTTGTGGATAAGAGGAGTGTTAGGATCACAAGTGTATCAGGGGTCAGTAGAGGGCAGAACCAAGGAAGCCCATGTGCTTTTGTCAGTCAGGAAGCAGGGGACAAGAAGACCACCCTAACCCACCCCCACTCCATGACGCCCGTGGCTGACCTCTTTACCAGCCCCACGGCACGGCCAGACAGCCCTGGGATCACGTGGGATTGGCTGGCCATGGCCATCAGGTTAGATTCTGTTCCTATAAAAATTACCATCAAATTTCCTTAAAGGCCCCAGAGAGGAAACTCACTCCTGTGTTTCCATTTCAGAAGGGAAGTTGCTGGGCTTGAGCCTAGGTGACCCACCCAGCCTGCATCCAGAGTGGATCTGAGCATGAGTGGGCAGACTGGGAGGGGTGGAGAGGAGGCTGAGCCTTCTCTTCATTCCATTCCCACTGTCTTCTAGGCCCCAAGATGAGGGATTTCCAGCTCTAAGGCTCCTGGGCTGAAATTCTAACAGCAGAGAGACAGCAAGCAGCACTGATGGCCACCATTATTATCTGAAGGGTTGGCATCTTCCAGTTAATGGCGGAGAAGGGAGGTGAGGAAGTCAAGTCAGTTGCTCTGCCCAGCATTTCGCCATCGCTGGACTTCACCAAACAAAGGCAGACTCTGAAAATGTGACCGCAATTCAGAGGCAACCAAGCAGGTGGGCTTCCCCTGGGGCTCTCCCAACAGCGTCTTTTGCTGCAGTCTTGACTTTGGAGTTCCCGTCTCTCACTAGGTCAGTGAGCTCCTCCAGGAAGTTACCCGAGTCTTGGTCATCTTGGGGCCTTTCACACCCAGTGTGGTGCCAGGACCCAGCAGACACTCAGTGTATGTTGAACCCTGTCCTGATCTGAGTTGGGGTCAGCGTGTGTCTGTTTGCCTCCTGAATTGTGAATTTAGGAGTATGTGCCCCTTCCACTTTCCAAAGTGACCTAGTTTGAATGGTAAATTATTTTGTCAACCTATCAATAAATCCTGGATTTACTCCCCAGCTAATGTAAGCTGAGGAAATGTATTGCAAGGGTCCTGAGTGACTTGATCAAGAATGGGACTTGTCCCAGATGACTGAGAAGTCAGTCAAGAGTTTGGCAGGGACAGTTCTGACTTACGCCTGTTAATTAAGAATTGTAATAATTATTAACAGCACTCCTATTCATTTCCACAAGTGTTTTGGGTTGGACAGTAAGTCATATGGTTATTGCAGTCAGGTGTCAAGTCCAGCTAGATTCAGTGCTCAGGTGAGGTCACTGGGACATCTTGGAATTGGTTTTACACTCAGGGACCTGCTGGGAGCAAGTGACCCCAGTGTTGGCACCCTCACATCCACTGAGACTCTCAGAGTCACGGGTTGGGGGGGAGGGCTTGTTTTCTATAACTCCCACAAAAGATCTGGGATTGATTCTGATTGGCTCAAACTGAATAACTGAGAAGAATGGAATCTTGGAGATGCTTGGACCAGAAAGGTGTGGGTAGAGGTGCAGGAAGCCTACTCCCCTGGGCATATTATAGAATATCTACAGGGTTTTCTAGGACTAAACAAAGCTGTGATGTTTTTTGATGACTTCTGTAAACTTTCACCTTGCTACACAAGCAAATCTCAACCCTGATGAGTCTTAAAGTTCCTCCAAGCTCTTGGTTTCATGATTCTACGCTGCTTCTTGCAAATGCATACATGCGAAGGTTATCTGAGGGCTGTCTTGTATCAAACTTTGAAAAATAACAATGAAATCTTTGGTTTAGCATAGATGCCAATAGGTTTCCCAGCAGGGTTAGCAAATAAAAAAAAAAAATATATATATATATCTTCAAAAATTTGATGATCAGGAAATTACATCTGGAATGAGCTCTGACTTCAAGGGAGGATTTGATAGTCTAGTGAAATGAGAATGATACATTATAATTTGACATTTTCTATGCAAATGGAAAAGTAGCAGAAATATCTGTCATCTCAGTTCAAAAAAGAACCCACCTAGAAAAAGGAGAAAGCTACACACTGTCACATCAGGAGGTGGTGTGTGAGGGGTAGTTAAAAATAGGGATATAGTTTCTTGAGGCTTGCTTTGACTAAAAGTTACAGAGATCCTTCCCTTATTACCATACAACCCCCAAAACTTGGAGGTTTATTTTTCCTCACATTAAACAAATCAAAAGGCAGGCAGTCCAGGGTGGGATGATGATTCCATTATAACATCGGTTACCCGAATTTCTTCCAGCTTTCTGCTCCTTGTCTTTATTGTGAGCTTTGTCCTCATGATCTCAACATAGCTGCCAGAGTTCCAGCCAATGTGACTAGGTTTCAGAAGGCAGGCAATGACAAAGAGCTCTTTGTTGGCTCCTTTTAAGGAGTTTTTCTGGAAGTCTCACTCAGTAACTTATGTTTAATAACCCTTGGCTAGTTGTGTGTGCCACCCCCAGGATGAAAGAGAGACTGGTAAATGTTTTTAGCTGGGAAGACAGCTTCTCAAAAATAAAAATAGGGTTCAGTTAAAAAGGAAGAAGGAAAGAAGGGGTAATGGATAGTCAACTAGGAGTCTCTGACACAACCTAAACATGTCTGTCTACACAGAGTTTTCTCGAAAATTGCACAGTGCTCTTGCCTTCTTTCTTTCTTTCTTGCTCCTTCCCTCTTTCTCTTTTTTATTTTATTTTATTTGTGAGACAAAGTCTCACTCTGTGGCCCAGGATGGAGAGCAGTGTCATGATCCTGGCTCACTGCAGCCTTGACCTCCTGGGCTCAAGCAATCCTTCTGTCTCGGCCTCCCAAGTAGCTGGGACTACAGGTGTGCATCACCACGCCCAGCTAATTTTTGTAATTTTCATAAAGACCAGGTTTGACTGTGTTGCTCAGGCTGGTCTTGAGCTGGGCTCAAGTGATTCTCCTGCCTTGGCCTTCTAAAGTGCTGAGATTATAGGCGTGAGCCACCACGTCTGCTCTGTTTTTATTATTCTTTTTAATCTCTTACCATCTTTTAAAAGGAAACAAAATAAAAGCTGTATTGCCCAAATACATAAATAAATAAAAGGAAACAAGCAGCAGAATATGTCCCTATCTTACTCCTCTTTTTCTTCCGCCCCAAATGTGTTGAGTGGGGCCTGGGTTATGGAGACCTGTGATCTCATCTGCAGGAGACACAGTGGGGCATTCATAAACCTGCAAGGAGCTTGAAGCTTCAGAGCTCTGCAGTGGAAAACGCTGCATCATAAATCAAACACTTCCATTTTTATTTCAAGATTTTATTTTCCAAAATTTTTGAAATATGATGACTTGACATATATAATTATATAAATAAGCATTTTTTTAGTCATCTGAATTGAGCCAAGCACCCATATGAACTGTGATAATTGATGGGAATGCCAATCACAGAATCAAAACTAAATGTTAAACTTTATTTCCTAATGAAACAAAAACAAAAACAGCTCAGGATATAGCTTACTAAAGAATTGAATATGCATGTTTTCTTTAAAGATTCAATTTTAACAAAGTGAGATCATTTAAATATTCTCGGAAGAGCTCCTGGTCCAAATATATTTCTGAATCCAGAAGCCCAATTTAAACCAAATCAATCTTAAAATTTTAGCCACTATTCATGGTGTTTCAAAAAATGAAGGTCCATGTGATCAAGTGCCTGAGGCCAAGATGAAAACACCATGACACCCCAGCTCTCCAGCCTGCGTCTATTCACATCCTGGGATGTGCAGACGACCTGACATGTTTGGAGACTGAGCCAGACGAACCTGCTAATGGACCAGCTGGGCCATGGTCAGTCCCTGGGCAACAAGAAGATGCATCAAAACACTGGGAATCCAGGGAGGTGCTTGTGTTTTAGAGAGGAGGGTGTGAATCTTAGGGTCTGTGGCAGCTGAGACTGGCCTAATGGCCTAGGAATAGAGTCTGGACACAGTGGTTCCTGGTGAATACGGTGAAGTCTCTGTTGAAAACCCATAGTTCATCCTATGAATTAAGGAGACTCTGCTGGTTATAGAAACAGTGCATTCTAGAGCTATTAGGTATTATGTACAGATGAGAGAATGATGGAATAGTGGATGGATGATTGGATGGAAAGCTGGATGGATGGATGAAAGTATGAACAGGTGGGTAGATGGATGGATGGATGGATGGATGGATGAAGAATGGATGGACGGACAGATGGATGGATGGATGGATGAACAGGTGGGTGGATGGATGGATGAAGAATGGGTGGATGGATGGATGGAAGGATGAACAGGTATATGGATGGACAGATGAATGGATGGATGGATAGATGAACAGGTGGATGGATGGAAAGATGAAGGAAGGATGGATGGATAGATGAATGGATGGATGGATGGATGGATGAATAAATGAGTGCACTTTTTCTGCCTTGTTCTAGGCTTGGCACACTGGAGGGTCTCAATAGATACTATTGAATAAAGGAACAATCAGATGAATAAAAATGTGTCTTATCTTTTCTTTCCTACAAAAGCAGGGTAATCAGATGGGGAGACTCAGATCCTGGAATCAGATGGCCCATGTTTAAATCCTGGCTTTAAACATAATTTGCTGTGAGCCTTTAATCACTTAGGGTACTGGAGCCTCATCGTTTTCATAGGTATGATGGAGGGTGCACCATCATCACCCTTGTCATCATCATCATCATCATCATCATCATCATCATGTGAGAATGAATATGGTTCTGTATATAAGTTGCTTAATGGAGTGCCAGGCACATGGGACATTCACTTAACAAAGATCACTATCTGTTTGAACCATATGACATTGTGAATATACTTATGATAATATAAGTATTTCTAAGCTCCTTAAGGGGAAGGAAGATACTACTGCTACCAATTTAACAGTAATAGTAACACAGATTGTGTGGTAAATGTGTCAGGAACTCTTCTAAACACTTTCGCTTTTTAACTCATTGAATTCTCACATTAATCTTGTGAGTTGGGGTCTGCTATCACCCCCATTCTGCAGATAAGGAAATTGAGGAGTGGAAAGGTGAAGTCACTTGTCCAAGTCTCCTGGCTTGGAAGTGGAGGAACTGAGATTTGAACCCTGGAACTCTGGTTAGCTACTTGCAAGACATGAGGGTAACGAGCCCATTTTACAGATGCAGAGGCTGAGGTTCAGAGAGGTGAAGCCACTTGCCCAGGCTCTCACAGCCTGGAAGAGAAGGATCTGGAGTCAGACCTGGCAGGATAGCTCCATCAAGTGCTCTCTTAACGCCTTTGTTGGGGGGGTCTGGCCCTGAAGGGTCTTGGTTAACAGTTGTCAATTGGATCAACTCCATCCGAATTTAAGATGTTTCAAGGCATGGGGAGGCAGGATCAATAACAGCTCCCGATCCTTCTCATCTGGAGGCCTGGCTCAGTTCTCTGATTTCAGTCCATACATCAATTAATAGTGTCAGCAAGAGGACAAGAGCACTGTGTGCTTTAGCGACTGTGGATGTCTGAAAGAATCCAAAGCTCATTTTGTTTTGTAAATTTTTGGTTTTCTCGCTCCCTTAATGAGAATGGCCCCAGACTGGACTTTTCTGGTGTTATTGCTCAGAGCTGGAAGCCAGTGCCCAAATACCACTTCAGAAGAAAGAAAAGGCTGAACCCTAGGATTTTATCCTCATCGCTGTGGTCATCTGTCATTGATCTTTTGCCAACTTTCTGCTTCACTTGGAGAGTTTTTGACGTTCTTCTCAAGGAGAAATGGACAAGGGTGCAAGAGTGTCTGGGCATCATGAGACCCACAGAGAGTCTCAGTCAGTACCCACTGTGTTGCAAATAACATAAAACCCAATGCAACAATTAAAGGAAGACATTGACTGTGTAACTGACCATTTCTGAGCCACATGGGTGGGGGTAGTTGGAGGATGGTCCAATCCTTCCCTGTTTCCAGTGCTTCCCTATAGAGTGAACAGAGTGCATCCTCATCCCAAGGACTTTGGTCCTGGCCGTGTGACTTGCTTCGGCCCATGGGATATTAGTGGGTGTGACATGAGAGGAGGCTTTCGATAGGCTTATGTGGGATGCTTCGCTCTTGCCCTTGCGGTACAGGTGCGAGCAGAGCAGACTCCGAGCATCCTGTGAGTCCAGGATGGAGACACCTGGACTTGAACCTGACCTGAGTCTGAAGCAGAGAGGCACCAGTTCACCTTCAAACTCGTGACTGAGAAAAAGACATCTTTTTTTTTTAAATAACCAGGATTCTGGGGCTGTTTGTTCAGAGCTTTGTTGGGCTCCACGCCCCTCGCAGAACCAATCGCTGAGACTGGACAGAACGAAATCAGTTTCCGACCTAAGCCCACAGGACTCATGCCCGGAGCCATGGGTAGATTCAACATTTTCTAGAGTGAACTGGGGATTGCTCCCCAGGAAAACATAAGAGGGATATAATTTTTATTAAAAGTCTTGTGAATGAATGCTGGGAGGCGAAGGCAGCACTTGCCTCCTACATGGAGCTCAGCTTTTGTTTTCTATGATTTTGCAACCTTCTCCCCTCTCTAGACAACTCCCTTATTATGGGAACAAAAGCAATCTGGGCTCCTTTGATTTCTGAGACTGTGACTAATGACCTATTGTCCAGTCTCTTGTGTAGAGGTATTTTCTCTCACCTTCTCCTTCCTATTTCTCAAAAGATTGAAATAAAATATACATCACACTGTGTGTGACAGCAATTATTTAGCTCAAATCATTCCCAAATGGTGCCAAGCACCTAAGTCCCATAGGTTCATTCTTCTTGTCATTTCATTTGAAATATAGACCTTGAAAAGTGTACCCTTGGCTATTTTCAAGTTTAAATCTCCATTGACAGAGCCATTAAAGTGTCTGTCCCCAATGTCAGAGCTTTTAAATGCTCCTTTCCCTCTTATTACATGCACGTCTGGGTGCAGCAATTTCTGTTTGCTGAAGCCAGCTGCTGTCTGGTCTGTAACAATTCTGTGTTTTTGCTAGGAGGGCCTGAAAACCACTCTTCATTTGAGGGTAAGTGGAGGGGAAGTTGTAAGCTTTTAAGGCATCTACAATAGTATATCGGGATGCAGGATGATGGATTTACTCGTTAGGATTGGCAAGGTTATATTGCAACAAAGAACACCACCAAAATCCTCTTGACTTAAAACAGCAAAACTCACATGTGTTCTACACATGTAACATGGGTTGCTTGGGAGGCCGGTTCATTTCAACTTCTCGGAGATATAGGCATACAGAGGCTCCAACATCTCTCAAGGTCTCCATCGCAAACATGCTGCCATGATCACCATGACAAGACAGCACAGAGGATCATATACTGGCTCTTTAATCATTCTACCAAAACAACACACCACTTCCTCAGATTTTCTTGGCCAAGCAACATCATATGTCCACGCGGAGTTTCAAGGATGGGGAAGTGGGACTTTCCTGTGGGATGAGAAGGGGAGGAAACCCAGAACCTTGGTGAGTGCTGGAGTGTCTGCCATGGTGGATTTTTTAGTTGAGGAAAAGAAAGAAGTGCCTTGAAAAACAACTTCTCAAATGTGTTGGTTCTCTCTTTGACACTTTGGATCTCGGCAAATTATTGGATTTCTAAGTGGGTGGATTAAAGAGAAGTATCATTTGAGGTTGGCTTTTTTTTTTTGCAATCAGTCTCTTTATAATCTTATTTTTGTCTGACTGAAGACATTAGCATACATTTTCTGGGCTCCAAGCCAGATGAGTCATTTTTGTGTGTGTGCGCCTGTTTTCCCGTCTCCATGGTGCCCTGGTCCTTGCCAGAACCAAACAGCACTCCCAGCCAGGAATTGCGCCGAGGGTCCTGAATCCACCTAGCCTGGTGCCCCGATGCCCCTCCTGCTTTCTGGAGGGAGCCCACCCTCAACCAGCGCCACCGGCAGGACCAGGCGCCACGCACAGACTGTGCCACTTGGAATCTGATGAGTAACATTTGGTATCAAGCCCAGATCCACTTTTCATCTCCCTAGATAAGAGACGGGCTTGGGACATTTCAGTCTCCACTGAAAGCCCTCAGGCATGCCTTTGTCACTGCAGCGGGTGGGATTACTGCAGTACTGTTGGAAGGACCCCACCTGCACCCCGGGCCAGAAGGGAGGGGTTGAAAGAGCAAAATGAAAATGTCAGATTCCTGCTGGGGATTAGGAGGCACTCAGTTCCAGCCAAGTTTTTTTCCTCCTGAAGGAGGGGAAAAAAAGAAAAGAAAACAAAAAACCCAACCCCAATTCTCCCAGCCTTGTCAACCATCCAGAAAAGCATGAGTTAAGGAAAGAAAAAGAGTCACAATTCCTCAGACAAGTGAGAAACACTTGCTTGAACTGTTACATTTTCTATGAGTTCGAGGCCAGCAAAGCAAAAGAATTCCTGTTCACAATGATAGTGTGAATAAGGGCTGTTTCCAGGAGAGCTGTACCTCCTAAGACGGGGGAAATAGAAGAAAATACGGCCTGTCAATTATTTACCATTTAGTCTCCCAACTCTCGAAAATGCAGTCAGATGCCGGATGGTGGGCAGTTTCTCAAAGGGCTCCCAAAGCTCTCCATTTCCTGGTATGCGTGTCCTGTGTAATCCCATCCCCTTGGGCGTGGGCTGGACCGAAGGACTTGCTTCTAATGAGTAGAATATGGTAAAAGCGATGGGGTGTCGCTTCTGAAATTAGGGTAGAATGAAAGACTGACTTAACGCCTTGTTCATGCTTTTGTGCCCTCTCACCTGCTCCCTCTGATGGAGCCAGACGCCATGTTAAGCCCTTCTTGGGGTAGGAACCTAGGGAGGCTCTCATCCCACAGCCAGTGAAGAACAAAGACCCTCAGATCCATTACCTTCGAGGAACTAAATCCTGTCAACAACCACTTGAAAGTAGACCCTTCATCCCGGAGCAAGCCTTGTGATGAAACCACAGCCTGGCTGACACCGTGATTGTACCTTGAGAGGCCCAGAGCCGGAGGACCCAGCTAGCCACATCCAGGTTCCTGACCCATGAAACTGTGAGATAATCATTATGTGTTCCTCGGATCCGCTGAAATGTGAAGTAACTTACAATACAGCAAGAGATGATTAGGCACCTGGCTGAAGCTGGTGGGCCTGTGACCCTGACCAGGACAATGATATTGACTGAATTTTCTTGCTGAGAGATTTTTTTGACAGTTTTGGAATCAAACGAACCCAACTTTAGACAGAAGCAGTCATTCTCAAAAGGTTTAGGTGTGAAGACTACCTTCAAATAAAATCTTATGCAAAAACTCCATTTGTCAAACAGACCACAAACAGAGCTGCTCAGGCCAAACTGGGGGTGAGGGACCCATGTGACACCCAGCTCCAATTTAAGCCCCCAGAGGAAGCTCCTGTCCCCCTTAAACACGCCATAGGAACAATTGGTTTAGCTGGTTGGGGTAGGCCTGCCTTTAGAACAATCAGTGATGGGAGGTGACATGAGTCATCGACTTTAAGACAAAGCAATTCTTCCCCTGCCCCTGCCACCAGCACAGACTCGGGTGAGCTCCCAGGAAAAGCAAGGAGGATGGAAAGCTCATGCAGCGTCTCCTGCAGGGTCCTCCTCCTTCCTCCCAACTCCCCTTGGTCCGTGCCCCACCATGAGCTCCACCCTACCCCAGCGATGGACCCCGTTGGCCATCCAAAAGCCCCTGCCTCTGTGTGGACAGACGGCTCAGTCAGCCATCCCGCCTGGGGGACACTGGGTTACAAAGCGCAAGGGAGAAAACCAAAGTGGAAGGGCTCTCTGATGCTGGGATCACATTCCTGGTTCAAGCTGTGGGGAAATGGTGGCCTCATGCCACTGGGTCACTGTGAGGACTGGACTGATCTGCCAGTCCAGTCTTTACACTGGACTGATCTGCCGTCCCAGGCACAGAGATGGAGACAGGGCAGGGGTACGGGGTCCCAGTCAGGTCTGTCTCTGTGGTCACCAGCCCCACGTCCCACACAGACCTGTGGCTCCCAGCACAGAATTGCACCTGACAACTGATCTCCTGGCTCCGGGCAGCTGGCGGAGGTCCAGGTCCCTGTGGGGAGACGCCACGCTTGCAGCTCCTTCCCGAATCTGACTGATGATCGATAGACAAATTGCCACATGCTGAAAAGAGGCGGGAGGAGGGCGGCTTCGCTCCCCAGCAGCCCCGTGAAAACAAGCCAAAGGGGACAGGAAGGACGGAGCAGGCAGAAGAGCTGAGAGTCCTGCATTTCTGAGGCTGTCAAGGAAGATGCACAGGCTCACAGGGACAGGCATCATCTCAGGGCAAAGAGGATGCTCTGGGTGTGGGCTGGGTGCCTGTGGCTTGAATTTTTTTTTTTTTTTTTGAGTTGGAGTTTCCCTCTATCACCCAGGCTGGAGTGCACTGACATGCTCACGGCCACCGCAGCCTTGACCCACTGGACTCAGGTGATCCTTCCACCTCAGCCTTCCAAGCAGCTGGAGCCACAGGCTGCGCCACCACACCCGGCTGATTTTTTATAAAAATTTATGGTGAATATGAGGTCTCTCTATTGTTCGGGCTGGTCTTGAACCCCTGGACTCAGGCAATC
>CAUYQG010169232.1:0-14873 GCA_963574415.1 Tarsius wallacei | reverse complement strand
TCTCTACAATAAATCAAAAAATCAGCCGGGTGTGGTAGCGCGCGCCTGTAGTTCCAGCTACTTGGAAGGCTGAGGCGGAAGGATCGCCGGAGCCCAGCAGGTCGAGGCTGCGGTGGCCGGGAGCGGCCACTGCACTCCAGTTTGGGCGACAGAGTGAGACTCCAACTCAAAAAAAAAAAAGACCCGAAGTAGAATGGTGCTTGCCAGGGGCTGGCAAGGGGCAGTTCAGTATAGTGAGTAAAGAGTTCCAGTTTTGCAAGATGGAAAAATTCTAAAGCTAGAGAGTGTGATGGGTACCACGCCAGCGTGAATGTACTTCATGCCACGGAACTACAGGACTTCGAAACAATTGGTTAAAATGATAAATTTTATATTATGTATATTTTAACCCAATTAAAAAAAAAAAAAGACATTGTTTCAACAGAATCTCTCTTCTCCTGAGGAGCCAGGGGTAAAAAGCTAAGCCAGTCAAAGTTCTTGTCACTCTGGTATATGAACAACTAACACGTGAGCTAGAAATCAACCTGGTCTCGTGTGAAGTGCAAAATAAACGATGCATGTATGTTGAGTAAAGCGTCCAGGAAAAATGATTCTGAGAGAGTGGACCTCCGCAACTGAAGCTTAGGAAGGCAATGCCAAGTTGTAGACTCTATGATGAGTCTGGACGCTGGTGTCCCCCCAAATCTCATGTTAACATATGATCCCATGTGTTGGAGACGGGGCCTGGGAGAGGTGTCTGGGTCATGGGAGTGGATCCCCCATGAATGGCTTGGCGCCCTTCTCCTGGCAGTGAGCAGGTTCTCACTCTATTATTTCCCAGGAGAGCGGGTTGTGAAAAGAGCCTAGCACTTCTCTCTCTGTCACCTCCACTCTCACCAAGCAACACGCCAACTCCCTTGTCTTCCGCCACCAGTCAAAGTTTCCCAGGGGTCTCACCAGAAGCCCAGCAGATGCCAATCTGTGAGCCAAATACATCTCTTTTCTTCATAAATTACCTAGCCTCGGGTATTTCTTTATAGCAATGCAAAATGGGCTAAAAACACTCTCTGAAGGGTGAAAGAGTCATGAGAGCAAGGTGAACAGCCAAAGCAACAGATCTGCCCCCCCAAAAAAAGGCCAGAAATGAATATGAAGTCACTCGGCTTGCGAGAAGGCAGAGCTGTGAGTATGGAAGCCAGTGTGTGTGTGGCCACAACTTATAGGCATCCAGACGGCTATGGACAATGTTCATAATTACATGAAGACCTACAGCGGAATACTGACCTAAGAGGAAGCACCATCTCCTTTCGAGAACACTGATCCCACCATCATAAATACCTTGGCCAACTATCGGTGGTTTATGAGAGCTTAAGATTCTTTGCACATTATGCGCCTAAAATAATATCACTTCAGTCTCACAGGTTTTATTCATTGCTCCCTCTTCCACAACAGCCCTCTTACAGACACTTAAAGAATGATTCGGCTTCAAGAGAAGGCGCATATTAATTAGAGATAGTCATTTTAATTACCTGAAAGTGGCCAATTGACCCTGGATTGAGACACCTTCAAATCCATTTAATGCATAAAAATAACTGATAAAATTGTTATAAGGTACTTTATAAATGGAAGGTGTCACGTCGTCTATAATCAGAATAATCATCATTATATAAAATAATTTAACAGCCACAAAGTGACCATAATGAACCTCTCTCATTTCATCCCCAAGACTGAAGAAAGAAAACACTACTTCCATAAGACTGAAATACTAAGAAGTAATAAGAAGTGTCATTAAGCTGTCACTTTAAAAAATAAATGCTCAGTAAGGACAAAAACCAGAATAAAAAACAAAATTCAAGCAAGACCAAGGAAACTGGATGAAATGTTACTCTATGTGTAATGTTTTTTTTTTTAATGTCATGAGAAAGATGCAAGACTGTGACCCATAATTCCAGATAATATTCAACAGCTATTATAACCTTAAACAGATCATACTCATCGGATTATTTACAAAAACTTTTTTTTTAACGTGCAAGATCTGGAGAAATGGACAATCTATGTCCTGGTCTGTTTTTTAACAGTAATTTTTATGACTACACAATGAAAACATTCCAGGAAAAAGAGAAAGATCTGATATAAGCTGACTTCCATTTCTTGGTTATGAAAGCAAAAATTTGTATCCAAAGGAGACCAGCAAAAGCAGAAAATACTGTCTGAAATGTTCGATAGACACCTCCTAATGTGGCTCACCACTCTTTTGAAGATGTGGGATGCTAATAGGGTATGGCGAATTAAGCAACAGAGAAAATGTCAGAGCAGAAACTGAATTCCGGATGGATCTTAATGGCTTAGCTGGTTCCTCTACCTATAAAAATCAGGACTCTCACGCTGCTGTTTGTGTTAGGTAATTAACAGCCGTAAAGCATGCTGAAAGTAGAAACTGCTAAATAAATAATGACTTAATGACTGCCAGAGAATTTTAGCCATAATGTGCTAAATAATAGGGATGAAACACGGGCTTTAACTTTACCATTTTGTTTTCTAATTAATAACGCGAGCGAGACTCCGATCTCATTAAGATGGCGTCGGTAGTGTTAGACAGCAAGTTAAGTTTAGAGGCTAGAAGGCACAGAAGGGCTCTTGTTGCCCCAAGAGCAGTTGACTCAATGCTGATGTAGCCATGAAAATAGTCATAGGCTATTCCTGTCGCTACAGAAACATCGCGGCTCTGTCTGTGTCTACATTCTGGTTAATTCTCGGCTTGAGAACCCACTTTTTTGAGAATTTCTATTTATTTCAAATTGATTTTGAAACCTTCAATTTTTTAGTAGTGTTTTAAATTATTTTCGGGAAATAGGCAACACAATGATGTCTGCTAAAATGATTGGTCTCTACCTTCCCAAATCTCTTAGAGTACAATATTTACAAGATTAAAGGCCTATCTAAGAACTTTCCAGGCTTTTTAGCCTTCCATACTGAAAGAATAAGGACAGGGAAGATATTAGCACCAACTCTACGATGTTGCTTCTAAACTTCTTATTCCAGTGGTGGCATGAATATGTCGTAAGATTTAAGCTATGACCAGAAAGCAAGCACTATTCTACTAGTCATATCTATTCTTTTTTGGTTTGTTCTCATGTACACTTGAAATAATTGCTGAATACTACAAAACTAACTTAAAAAAAGAATTATAACTCATAGAAACATGGAAAAGCCTTGGAGATCAAATCCATTTTAATTATTTCTCATTAAGAATACATCTGGAAAATGTGGTCTTCTACCAAAATCCAAAATGAGATTAAGGTTCTGCTGACAAAATACATTGTTCTATAAATATTCTGTACACTGTAAGTAAGCTGTAGTAGCTATAAAGAGTAGTTTTAACATTACTGAACAAACAATACTAAATCCTTTTATTATATATAATTAGTATATTTACAATTACTATATGTGCACACATATATAATAAAAATCTTGTTTATTATATATTTGAAAATCAAGTCATGCTCCAGTTACTATTTTAAGGAAAAATTAGACATCTACAGAAGGAACGAAAGTAAAGGGTATTATTCACATTGAAATACAAATATATAATTTTGGCTTCATAATAACCAGGACCTCGAATACCAGTTTTAGTGACTCATATTAATTTAATTGTGACATTAGCTTTTCTAATCACAGATGTAAAAAGACCACTGTGTTCCAAACATAATTATCTCACCAGCATCTCATTTCATGAAATTATTAGTTAAGATGAGAGCCTCTGAATAAATTTATATTTGATTAGTTTCACTTATTTAAGAACACTGAATATTTTAGGCTCCATTCAAAAGGAAAGAAAGCAAGAGGGCACTTCTGAGAAGCCTGCATTCTTCTACACCCTGCCATTTCCAGATGGACCCTACATGCTTGCGAACAACTACTAACTGTGCATACCTTCCAGGTGAAGCCACAACACGACTGACTGTGCGTACCTTCCAGGTGAAGCCACAACATGACTAATTGTGTGTACTTTCCAGGTGAAGCCACAGTGCGACCAGCTGCATACCTTCCACATGAAACCACCATGTGACTAATTGTGCATACCTCCCAGGTGAAGCCAAGATGCGGCTAACTGTGCGTACCTTCCAGGTGAAGCCACATCAATCGCCCTTTCACACTGACCACGGAGGCCACACACAGTTCTCCTGGATTCCTGGGGTTCACAGCTTCGAGTTTCATGTTCTTCGTGAAACCCCGACTGAAGGATGTCTGAAAGAGAAACAGAACTATCACTGAGCCAGCAGTTACCGTGGAAGGACGAGGGGTCACGACAGAGCTGGAAGAAACGGAAACGCACAGAGGCGTGTGCACGCCTCTCATTATAAGACAGGGCAGCTCGTGCACATGGTTATCTTTCTCACCATTCATGGCACACGCAGGTGCCTAAACCTATTTGTTAAATGAGTGAGAGCACGAACACGTACTTTCTTGTTCCACATGCATCTTTCCTTCTATGGAATCAATGAAGTACACATCATTTCTTCCACTTTCCTATATTCCTTGATGAAGTCACACCTACTTGAGAGTGTTGATGTCGGGACACTGAGAATCCATTTGACATCATTTTCCTTTCAAGAACATTTGTAGAATGTCCTTTAGAATTGCTCATAGTGTGGGTCTCTTGTTGATGACTTCCTCTTGTTTTCTTTTATCTGAAATTATCTTTAGTGTCCTTTTGTTCTTTATTTTTCTTTACTTTTCAAATTCACGCTGAAAATTATTACCTATCGCAAAATTCACGCTTTGCAGTATGCTGATTGATGGGGCTGTCAGACCCAGGCAGATCATCACACGGCCATCACCACGGCCAACACACAGAGAAGGCCCTTCACCCCCTAAATACCTTTGCACTGACCTTTTGGAAACTGGTCCTCTCGCCCACACCCAATTCCTGGCAACCATCAATCTGTCTTCTGTTTCTATCATTTTGCCTTTTTGATTCGATAATGTCACATAAATGCATGAATCAGTAGTTTGTTCTATTTTACTGCTGAGTCGTTTCTATAGATGTACCACAGTTCATCCATTTACTAGTTGAAGGACATTTGAGTTGCTTTCAGTGACTGTGAATAAAACTGTTATAAGCATTTAGGTAGACGTTTTTGTGTAGACATAGTATATTAACCTGCTAAGGCTGCCATAAAAAAAAAATACCACAGTCTGGGAGAGTTAAAATATGGAAATTCATTTTCTCACGGCCCTGGAGGCTAGAAGTCAGAGATCAGGGTGTCAGCAGCGTTGATTTCTTCTGAGGGGGGATTCTATCCTTGGCTTGTAGATGCTGTCTTCTCTGTGTCCTCACGTGGTCTTCCCACTGTGTGTGTCTGTGTCCTCATCTCTGCTTATAGGACATCCGTCACACTGGATCAGAGCCTACCTTGTTTTACCTAATTGCTTCTTTAAAGACATGATCTCCCAATACACTCACATTCTAAGCTACTAGGAGTTCAGGACTTGAACGTATGAATTTGGGAGATTACAACTCAACCCTTAACACTAAGGCTTCATTTCTCTAGGAGTGGGATTGGACTATAGGGTCAATGAATGGCTAACCTTCTGAGAAGGTACCAAATTGTTTTCTTTTTGTTTGTTTTAAAGCTATTATATTATGTTTATTTAGATTAACAAAAGGTGGCCAAATTGTTTTCTAATGAGGCTATGACATTTTATATTCTTACCCGCAGTATGTGAAGGTTCTGTTTCCTTGCTCAGTTTTTTTTTTTTTTTTTTTTTGAGTTGGAGTCTCATTCTGTCACCCAGACTGGAGTGCAGTGGCCGCTCCCGGCCACTGCAGCCTCGACCTACTGGGCTCCGGCGATCCTTCCGCCTCAGCCTTCCAAGTAGCTGGAACTACAGGCGTGCGCTACCACGCCCAGCTAATTTTTGATTTATTGTAGAGATGGGGTCTCACCAAGTTGCCCAGGCGGGTCTCGAAGCCACAGGCTCAGGCAATCCACTCACCTCGGCCTCCCCAAGCGCTGTGATTACAGGCTGAGCCACCGAGCCCGGCCCTTGCTCAGTTGTTAATAAAGATGGACCACACACAGGGTGTGCCGCCAACCTCATCAGCACTCGGTATTGCCAGCTTGCAAAATTCAGTCATTCTAATGGGTGCCTAGTGGCGGAGCACTGTGGTTTTGACTTGCATTTTCCCTACTGACGAATGATGCTGAGCATTTCTCTCCTGTGCTTCTTCTCTGTTATCCCAACGTCCTCTTTGGTGAAATGCCTGTTTTTATTCTCACTCAGTCGCCTCTTCTGTTATTATCTTTTCTATTGAGAACGAGTCTGATTTTTCCAGTTTCTACGTGTGTTGGGTAACATTGTATTGAAACACAGATATGTTAAATGTTATGTGGTGGAGATTCTGGATGACGTTATACTCCCACCAAGAGTGCTGATTTTTTTGTCTTAGCAAGCAATGGACTTGGATGGATTCAACCTACAAGCTCTGTTCCTTGAGAAGCGGCTCATGACTTTGTTAAATTCTTTCACTCTTGTCTAGGGTGGAGTCTGCCTGATGCGTACATGATTCAGAGACCAGCCAAAGACCTAGGCAGAATTTATACGCTGAATGTGTGGTTCCCAATCCTGGCCTGCCCCTCACTTTCCAGTAAGCGTAGTTACTCCAGTTTTGAAATCGGGTTCATCATGTCAGAAATGACTGTGAATTTCAAATCACTCTTTACGTCTTCCCATGTGGCATCAACTGTGGCTGCCTTCAGGCTAAAAGCCCGAAAAACATGGGACCATCACCCATGCTGCCCCTTTCTTCCAACCTCCTGCTTCTCTCCAGAAGTTGCCTGTTTTTGTTCATTTTTCTCTACCCTCAAGTAGTTGCTTTCAGTACCGTGTCCAGTTTAGAGTAGCTGTATCTGCCGAAAGGTTGACTCAGTGCAAGCTTACTCAGCCACCGCTGAACACAAAATTCCCTCCTAATATTATTTTAAAACAAATACAAAACCTTTCCATATCACCAACTACTATGAATTATAATTAGAAAACTTAAATGTTACAATACTACATAAATATATCCATTCGGAAATATATACAACTCAAAGAGGTTCCTATAAGCAACAGAGATGGTGTCTTTATGTGACTCGTGGACAGAAGTCAAGGTAATTCACGTTTACATTTTTAAAAAATAAAACTTAAGCTGAAAACTCCAATTACATCTCTACATAACTAGAAAAAAAATCGCCCAATGCATGTTAGGAAATCAACTGGTTCCTATCCTCTCTGTTTCTTTGGAACTAGGAAGCAAAGATCTTCTAGGTGGGCTATTTTTTCCTGCAAGTCATCCTGCCTCATCCACGGCTATGATGTATTGAGCTTCTTTCTGAGAATACAACTCGACAGGCTGCTTGGAAAAGCTCTAAGTAAGTTAAAATGCATTTTATCCTACTAAATAAGGAAAAGCTACAACCACATCACCTATTTTCTGCTTCCATCCACTGCTTGAGGGTAATTTATAAAGGATCAATAGCAAAACCGTTACCTGTGAGTTTATTTTACTAAGCATTTGACCGTGTCGATCCCTTTCGTAACAGCCTCTGATTGTTAAACTCCCCTGGGGAAATGTCTTCTATGCATCCAATTCCACACGAGCCCGCCTCTCACACACACGAGATGTGTGATTAAAAAATGAATTCGTAATAAGCATTCCATTAGAGAACACTTGTGGCAAGCTAGCACATTCAGCAGAGCACCAGTAATGCAATGTATATGCCAACGGGCAGTCAACAACCCTGTCTATTAAATAAATGGAGAGACAGAAACAAAGGCATTCCTAATGAATACACCAGCAAGTTCATTAAAACAGATTTCATCTCGGCAGCTAAATCCTGAAAGCTCGGAAGCCACCTGGGTGTGGCTATTTGTTCCACCATTAAAAGCCATGTGACAACTCCTGGTTGCATAGAGCAGAGGACAGACCAAAAAAAAAAAGAAAAGGTTTCGTGGGATTATGTTGTCATAGAAGAAACAACCCCAAAGTAGAGAACTAGGGGAGATGTAAGGATTTTCTTCTCAAATCTAAAGAGTCGGAGAAGGAATGTTTCTCTCGTCTGCTATAAAGCACATTCTCAGATGGGTGCTACAGAGTGTTTCCAGGGTCCTAAACGAAAAGCAGACAGGCAAGTACATTCTGTGACCATGACATCAAAACAGTAGAAGCGAAGACAGATAGCGCTGGACTACTCCATCAACCCTGGGAGTTAACCAGCTGCAGTCCTCGTGGGGCATGGTTAGGTTACACAGTCGTCCCCGACCCACCACGTAAACACACACCACTCGGTTTGCCGCCACAGAGAAATTGCTCTTGTGCCAAGGCAGCACTGTCCAATGGAAAAGTCGCTCAATCGTATCCAGAGCCCAGACTTCCAGCTCTGCCGCTGTTTCGTTCCTGCACGTACAAGCGCATGCTGGCCCAGCAATCGACCTACCTGACTCCCCAAATCTGAATGTCCCGGATGCTCACCTTGGTGCCCCTCCCTACTAAGCCAACCCTCTCCCACCTCATTTTTCATGGTCTGTTTCCTCTTGAGTACAAACACTGGTGGGTGGCAACAAATCAGCAGCTCTGGGGGCACCGTTTCTAGTTCCGAAAACAAGCTTTTGATGTGGGAGTGCTCTGCGTCATTGTATTACAAATTCCAATGCAGAAGAGACTGTATCTTTCTTTCTTAGCATAAGAAATTGAATTTCATAACTGAAGGTATGGCAAATACACTACCCTTTATATTGAAGCCTTGTTCTTAAGACAGAGGTAATAATTTATATCTTGTTCCACAGTTCTTGGAATTGATGAATTATCTGTAATTTTATCAACCACAGTCAAGCACCGTATAACGTTTTGGTCAGTGACAGACCGCATACATGGCTGTGGTTCCCAAAGATGATGATGGTTCTACCACAGAGCCTAGGGGTGCAGTAGTATTTATACGATCTAGATTTGTGTAGGTATACTCTGCGATGTTCACACAACCAGGAAATCGCCTGAGGGTGCATTTCTCAGAACCTATCCCCATCATTAAGCAATGTTACTTCCTAACGGTGGTCCCCAACCTTTCTGGCATCAGGTACCAGTTTCATGGAAGACGATTTTTCCATGGGGGGGTAGGGAGAGAGATGCAGGCAAACCTCACTGTTCATGTTGATCTGTATTTGCAGCCGCTCCCCAGGATAGCATCACTGCCTCAGCTCGACCTCAGATCACCAGGCATTAGATTCTCATGAGGAGCATGCAACCTAGATCCCTCACGTGCATAGCTCATAAGAGGGTTCGGTTCATGCTCCTGTGAGAATCTAATGCCGCCACTGATCTGACAGCAGATGGAGCTCAGGCGGAAATGTGAGTAACGGGGAACGGCTGTAAATACGGATGAAGTTTCGTTCCCTCTCCCGCTGCTCACCTTCTGCAGTTCCTGATGGGCCACGGACAGGTACTGGTCCATGTCCTGGGGACTGGGGACCCCTGCTTTATAAAACCACCTCCTACAACTAAGCAAGTAGACATGTGTGTACACACGCACACTTTCACTGCGATCTTATGTGCCACAAAAATCCTATTACTATGCCAACAAGTTCTATTGGAACAAGCTCTTAAAGTAAGCAAAGCACGAGACTGACTAGCGTCTTGTTCATAATGAAAGGAATGATTGAAGTAATCAGAGAAAACTGATTACTTATCTGTAATTTTATGGTTTATACTACACCCCTAGGCTCTGTGGTATAACCATCATCATCATCTTGGGGGACCACAGTCATGTATGTGGTCTGTCATGACCAAAACGTTGTTATATGGTGCTTGACTGTGGTTTGTAAAATTACAGATAATTAAGATGTGAGGCCTCAGGGGCAAAGACTTTCGCATGGATGGTCTTGCCAACACCACACCACATAGAAAATGTGTGTCTAATGATGGCCAGGCAACCAGCTGCCTACCCCAAGGTGTCTGTCCTCTTTGCTCCATAGTACAGAATCACAGCTGGGAATCGGAAGCCCAACCGGGACCCATTTCCAGGCCTCAAGTATGGCAGGTACAGCCCCGTGACTAGTTTCCACCAAGAGAAAGAACCGGATGTAATACATCCTGCAATCAGGCTGCGGTATTTAGAATTAAGGAGAACTTCTCCTTGATCTCTCCTCCCATGTGCTGGTTGGATTCTGTGATGGAGTTAGCCCAGGACTCACCGCTGTGAGACCCACACCCTAGTCAGGGACACCCTGGACTCTTCCATCAGTGAGACTCTGCCATCACCTTTTAGCACGTTCCAGTCACAGCGCCTTTATTAGTCAATTAGTTGCTGCCTCCAAGCATCATCCTCACAAATATGTAACCTGAAAGGAGGACTATTCAAAAACCACAGAAGTTTGTAATTCTCTGTTGCATGGTACTCCAGTCTTGCTCGGTCAGTAGAAAGCAACTCATAAAATCTGTGGTGAACAACCGCTATGATTTTTTTAAAAACTAGGCAAGAGAGAAGGGCCTTACATTTCTGAAGCAGAAGGGAGGTGTTTCCTCCGCCCCGTGCTGCTTGTGATAATCTGCCCAGTCGAAGTCCTGGCCAGAGTAACCTGTGAATGACAAAACACAGATCGAATAGCATGAGTAAGCTAAATCCCAGACAAAAAATGAAGAAAGCAAGAAAGGGTGCAAGTTTGGGCCCCCAAAGGATATAGCCTCCCTAGCCTAGCAGCACTTAAAATCATGAAGTCAAATAAAAGATTTTTTTTTTCCTTTTCCTTCTTCTTCTTTTTTTTTTTTGAGTTGGGGTCTCACTATGTTACCCAGGCTGGAGCGAAGCAGCACGATCATGACTTACCACAGCCTTGACCTCCTGGGCTCAGGGGATCCTTCGGCCTCAGCCTCCCGAGTGGCTGGGACTATAGGCATGCCACCACGCCTGGCTAGTTTTTTTAATTTTATTTTGGTAGAGATGAGGTCTCATTATGTTGTTCTTAAACTCCTGGGCTCAAGTGATCCCAGTCCTTCCTAAGTGCTGGGATTTCAGGCGTGAGCCACGGTAGCCGGCAAATGAAGTATTTGGAAAACATTAAGTTAAATACAGGCGAGGCCTGCCATCATTACCCTGTCACAGTGCCTGAAACCAGGGAAGAAGGGAGGGACCAACTCACAGCAGCGCCTGCCAGCTGGGGGCTGGGAGACTTGCCCTAGGAGGAAGACCTGGCACAGGCTATGGCACAAAGCACAACTCCACAACTCGCTTTTGCAGAAACACAACGATGCGTCCTCAGTAATACCTGCCTTCATGTAAATTCCAAGTGCATAGAAAGTGAATTCTCAGTGTCTTCACGGAAACCATGAGACTCTATGGGGGCGGGGAGAGCAGTGCAAGAGATGAGTTTTTAAAAGAGTAACAGAAGTCGGAGGGGAGGGCAGTCAAGGAGTAGAGAGTTTAGCGATAAAGCGTCCAAAGACAGGAAAGGGTAGGAATGCAAAGCTTGCCGTGGAACTGAGCTGCTAAGGATGAAGGAAAACGGGAACTGGGAAAGAGGGAATTGGGAAGAATGAAGCTTGAAGCCCTGACAAACCGAGGAATTCTCTGAAGAACCACTATTCACACACACTGAATTGATCTAAATCCCTACCAACCTGGTTTCTTTTCTTCTTTCCTTATATTCAGGTCACTGGGGGTGCAATTATAAAATATAGATCCAACGTATTACCACAAGAAAATGTCTGCCTGTGGTGGGAAACTGGGGGCGGGGGGGGAGGGTGAGGGGGATGGGATTAATGGTGGTGGGTATCTATCTGAGGATGGGATATTTTTCCATTTGTTTGTGTCCCCTTTGATTTCTTTGAGTAGTGTTTTGTAGTTTTCTTTGTAAAGGTCTTTCACCTCCCTGGTTAGGAAGATAATGCCAGCAATTTAAACAAGATTATTTATCTAGAGAACTCATTTAGAGGGGGGAAAAAAGACAAGAAAAGCAGCCAGTTGCAGAGGAAGGCTGAGGAGGTATACACATGCGTACACAGTGCAGGTATGATGAGCTTATGGGCCTTACCAAAAGGAAAGGTATCCAAAGGGACAGAAACTTCCCCATTCAACCCCCAGATGTGTGCTAAAAGAAGGGACCAAGGCCCTGGTCAGTATGGTCACTCCATCATTCCTAAAACCTGGACACAAGCCTGCTCTCTGTGGGCTTCTCCCTCAACCCCTGGAGGGGTTTCCTCATTCAGAACATAGAAATAACATCCAACCCTGCAGTCACTATGAGCACCATGTGAGGTCACAGATGGTAAAGGCCTCAACAAAACCGCTCAGGCCACACGCAAAGCTGTGCATTACACCTGCCGTCACAGCGCATCGGAGAGTTGGTCACAGGTGACCTCACACATTCTATTCATCCAGATAAACACAGGGAAGGGTCCCCCAAGCATTGCCTGGCGTGCCATGTGAGCAGAGTCCGCCTGAGGTCCCGTGATGATGAACATCATGACACAAACAGGCTTGTGTGCAGCTGGAGACAGCACAGAGCACCCCATTACGACCCAGGCAACAACTCAACACAGCAAATTCCTGAGTGCCCACATGAAGGGAAGGGAGCTCTGGTACAGGCACTGGGGTTCAGCAGGTACCCAAAGGTCAGTTCTGGTTCTTTATGATGAGTCTCCTGCTGCTCTTTGACTTGACAGCTACATTTCATCTATAACCCCAAAGAGGGCACAAGGGGGTGGTCCAGGAGCACATAACCACCTTGTCCCCAGCCCAAGTGGACACACCATGCAGACAGGCCAGCCACATCACTACAGACTCAAGCTCAGGAACAGCAGAGCCAACCATAGGCTTCTACTCACACTTCTGCTCATCAGGGTGTGTGAACTGAATGACTCTGTAATAGCATCTATCAGTCGAGGAAACTTTTCCTTTTCCTTTCTAGATAGAAGACTTAGAGAACACTGAGCGTTAAGGCAGATCTTGTTTACAAATAAGCACCTTCACAAGAGAACTGAAAACAGAACCCAAATGCATCGATGAGGCAGTCACCCTCTGGCTGTCCTCTAGCTAAGAAGACACCTGCATAACAGCACCCTACCCAAGGCGTTGCACTAATCCACAGGTTCTATTGGTCCAAGATCTGGTGTCCCATGATGGATAGCACACCTCGAATGCTACCTTACAGAAGGCACAGACATATCTAAGTTGGCTGTGAATGAACAAGATTGTTCTTAACTTCTTGCTTGTTATTCCAAATAAAAATAATAACTGAACCTACCCTTTTCATCATGGAATTCCTAGCATTAAAGTTGACACAAATTGTAATGATTTATATAAATTCTAAACATAAAAACTCCCTTGTGAAACTGTGGAATTCAGACACTCAGTGAACTCTGAATGAATGAATGAATTAAATGACTGCATGAGTCTTTCATGAGGTTGAAGGGCAACCACATCAACCGTGAACTGAAAGCTCTATGAATAAAGCCTTACGATTGTGAACATTCTTGGAAGGAATAGAATATTTCCACTCGGAAACTCATCCTCTAGGAGCACTTGACTACTCAGCCCTTGAAGACAGAGACACAGGACTTCTGAGGCAGGAACCCGACAGAATTCAGGCTACGACTGGCAGCTCACACTCCTGCCCTGGTCACAAGGGGTTTCCACAACTGGCCCCAAGTCTGGACAGGTATGAGTGGAACCACCCAGACAAACCCTCTCCTGCTGGGGATCACCTTGGTGAACAGGCCTGGAAAACTGCTGAGGGAGAAAGATCTAGCACCTACACAGGATAGGACAGAAAGCTGCAGGTGTCCTCGAGAGAACCATACACTGTCGTCATTCCGTGGGAGAAGGTGCCTGCTGATACGGGGCCTGCTGGTGTGAATAACAGGGATCATGTGATAAGGCAAGTGTCCAGAAGGCAAATCCATCAGCAGAGAGACTGGCAGACCCACAGCAAGAGGCCAGGGGCGCCAACAGGACCCCATGTGGGTGGCAGGGGGCGAGGCAAGGAGCCGCGGGAGGCAGCAAGACTCAATCAACCACTAGTTAGAGGCAGGAGATGGAGGAGTGGAAGAGTCAAAGACGACTCCTGAGGTTCCCTCTTAGATGGCTGGGGAAACTGAGGCATGCCTCAGGAAGACACAGGACGGCAGAGGACAATGCTCTCTTGCTGACTTGCCATCTCGCTGGGTGCCGCCTCCAGCCCTGGCGATGCCCCAGCAACTGCCTGGGGGCTACTTCTTGGTTGTAAAGAGAAGGGCAGTGGCCTCTGCTTTCAACAAGGCCTGAGGACAAGTGAAGACAGGATGACAATGGGAGCTATGCAATGGCAGGAGTGAGTCGAGTTTGCAGGGCAGCAAAAAACATAACTTGGCCTGCTGGTGCCTCAGAAAGTGGGCTCAGGGTCACAGCTGGGGAGTATGGCAGGCCAGCCTTGGGATCATGGCCAGGGAGCATGGCAGACCAGTTTCGGGAGCAGGCTCGGGGTCATGGCCAGGGAGCACAGCAGGCCAGCCTTAGGGAGAAGGCTAGATTATAAACAGGTAGCACAACAGGCCAGCCTCAGGGAGCCAGCTCGGGATCATGTCTGGGGAGCACAGCAGGCCAGCCTCAGAGAGCAGGTTTGAGCTCATGACTGAGGAGCACAGCAAGCCAGCCTTGGGAAGCAGGCTCAGGGTCAAGTCTGAGGAGCACAGCAGGCCAGCCTTGGGGACCAGGCTCGGGGTCATGGCCAGGGAGCATAGCAGGCCAGGCTCAGGGTCATGGCTGGGGATCACAGCAAGCCAGCCTTGGGGAGCAGGTTCAGGGTCACAGCTGGGGAGCATGGGAGGTAAGCCTTGGGGAACAGGCTTGGGTCATGGCTGGGGAGGATGGCAGGCCAGC
>CAUYQG010169230.1:0-20438 GCA_963574415.1 Tarsius wallacei | reverse complement strand
CTCACTTTTATACACACTTATTAGGCTGAATCTAGGCGTATATCAATTACTCTTCTGAACATTATTCTTCTTGGGCATGTGGTGAACCCGTTACCTCAGAAATACACGTTCTTTAGTTTGTAGAAAATTGCCTGAATTATTATTATTATTATTATTATTATTATTATTATTATTTTGAGTTGGAGTCTCTGTCGCTCAGACTGGAGAGCAGTGGCCGCTCCTGGCCACCACAGCCTAGACCTGCTGGGCTCCGGCGATCCTTCCGCCTTAGCCTTCCAAGTAGCTGGAACTACAGGCGCGCGCTACCACACCCGGCTAATTTTTTATTTATTGTAGAGATGAGGTCTCGCCAAGTTGCCCAGGCGGATCTCGAACCCATGGGCTCAGGCAATCCACTCACCTCAGCCTCCCAAGGCGTGGGATTACAGGCTGAGCCACCAAGCCCGGCTTGCCTGAATTATTTTGCTAATAATTTTCTCTTGTTTGTTTTCCTGGAAATTATACTATTAGGATGTTAAACCTCATGGACTAATAATTTTATCTTTTTAATGTATGAAATGACATTTTCCATTCTTTTTTTTCTGTTCTACTTTCTGTGATATTTTAAAACTTATCTTCTATGCTTTCTATTAAGATTGCTCAAGTTTAAGAGTCAAGTGGCCTAAGTGATGATCACAAGTTCTGAATATCTGAATATGGTTTACTGGACTGCAAACTTCATTATTTTAGGTTGATTATAGGATGATCAACCTAAAATATTTACTGGGGGAACTCTGGTGTGTGTCATCAGTGCCTTCCTCTTGAGCTGACTGGGTTCTCCAGAAAAGACTCTTCCAAACTTCTGCTGGGAAGGTGTGGCCAGTGTTCTGGAGTCCAAGAGAGAGATGGTAGTCAAGGATTAGTATGCAAGGTTTCTTAATTCCCCTGTTTATCATGTGCTGCTATGCCCCTAACTGTGCATGAAATTTCCGTTTCAAAATATTTTTCATTCTTCCCAGAGGAAAATTATTCAGACCAGCTGAAATGGGCAAGAGGCAATTTACCAGTGTTATGTAACTGGAAATGGGATTTTTTTTTTTTTTTTTAAGAATTGACTATGGTCTAGTCATGGGTATATGTACTACACAAATCTTAGCTTCTAAAGAGGGGGGAAATGGTAATATCTCATTTTTCAAATATAAGAGTTAAAGCATAAAGTACTAAAGTAACTTGTCCAACACTTCCAAGTCAGTAAATGGACAGTTGGGACTTGCAGCCAGGTAGTAGTTGAGCTAATGTGTCACCTTAATATTGCACAGTCAGCTCTGGATCTGACAGTTTCACAATTGTCAAATGATCTTTGCTTTCTTAGCTGCTCCCTCAATTCTACCCTACTTCAAGAGGTGCTGCTTGGTGCTGCCAACTCCTAAACCTTTTGAAGATTCTATCTTATTTGCATTCTCTTTTGGCTTTCTTTGCTGTTGGCTTAAAACTGACAAGTCAGCTACCACTCACCCATCTGCTTTCATATCTCCAATATGAGAGGGATGTTGTCTTCTCTCCTTATTTTTCTGTTCTTTTGAGTTTATTATTTTTAAACAAAATCTCTTTGCTGTAGTTTCAGTTGGCTTGTGGGAAAGAGTGTTTTAGATGCATGTGCTCAATCTGCTGTCTCTACCTTGAGATCTTGCTTTGAATGTTTCCACTAGCCTAGGGAGGACACAGATTTAATTTGTTTTTTAAATTACAGAAAAATTAATGTGTCTTGTACCCCTAAATTTGTGGCTAGAACTCATACCATTTCATGTGCTCTGATGTGTACATATTCTCATGCCTTTTAGGAATTCACATGTGTTTGTCTGTGACGTAGACATTTTGGGGATTTGTGACCTATGAGTGTTTCTTTAAAAAATTTATTTTAAAATCATTCTTTATAAAAATAGCCAATCTCCAGAAGATCACCTGGTTTATTGAGATGAATACAAAGATGCAGCATAAAGTCTTAATGTGCTCAGCTGGGGAAATTTATTTATTTTAGATTCAGATGGTACACATGTGTATTTGTTACATGGGCATATTGTGCAGTGGTGGGATTGGGTCTCAGGTGGCCCATTCCTCCAGTAGTGATAATTGTGCCCATAGATAGTTTCTGAAACCTAATGCCCACCCTCCTTATTGGTGTCCCCAGTGTCTACTATTTCCATCTTTGTGACCATTTAGCTCTCACGTATGAGTGAAAACATGATGATTGGTTTTCTCTTTCTGAGTCAGTTTACTTAGGATGATGATCTCCAGCTCCATCCACGTTGCTGCAAAAAACATGATTTCATTCTTTTTCTTTGACTGCACAGTATTCTGTGTTGTATATATTCCACATTTTCATTATCCACTGATCTGCTGATGGACATTTAAGCTGACCGCACAAATTTTGCAATTGTAAATTGTGCTGTGATGTACATGCAGGTGCAACTGTCCTTTTTATATAATGACTTCTGTTCTTAGGGTAGATACCTAGTAGTGGAATTGCTGGATCAAATAGTTGATCTACTTTTTATACTTTGAGTAAATTCCATACTAGTATCCATAGACTAATTTAACTTCCACCAACAGTGTATAAGTGTTTCCTTTTCTCCACATTCATACCAGCATCAATTTAAAAAAAATTTTTTTTAAATAATGGCTATTCTGACTGGTGTAAGGTGGTATCTCATAGTTTTAATTTGCCATTCCCTGATTATGTGTGATGTTGAGTATTTTCTCATATGTTTGTAGGCACTTATGTATCTTCTTTAGAGAGATGTCTATTCTGCCATTTGTCCACTTTTTAATGAGATTATTTGCTTTTTTCTTGCCAATTTGCTTGAGTTCTTTGTAGATTCTGGATATTAGCCCTTTGTTAGATATACAGTTTGCAGCTGCCTTCTCCCATTCTGTAGGTTGCCTATTTGATCTGTTAATTATTTCTTTTGCTGTGCAGTTTTTTAGTTTAATTAAGTCTCATTTATTTTTATTTTAGTTGCGTTTGCTTTAGGGGTTTTACCATAAATTCTGTCCATAAAAGTTTTTCCTAGATTTTCTTCTAGAATTTTTATGGTTTCAGGCCTGATGTTTAAATCTTTAATCTATCCTGAGTTAAGTTTTGTATGTGGAAAGAGATAAGAATCAAGTTTCTTTTTTTTTTTCCTGAATGTAGATATCCAGTTTTTCCCAGCACCATTTGTTGAATAGGGCGTTCTTTCCCAGTGTATATTTTTGTCTGCTTTTTCAAAGATCAGTGGTTGTAGGTATTTGGGTTTCTTTCTGGATTCTCTACTCTGTTCCATTTATCCATGTGTCTGCTCTTGTACCAGCACAATGCTGTTTTGGTTACTACAGCCTTGTAGTATAATTTGAAGTCAGGTAATGTGATGCTTCCAGGTTTGTTCTTTTTGCTTAGGATTGCTTTGACTATTTAGATTCTTTTTTGGTTCCATATGAATTATAGGATTGCTTTTTTTAATTCTGTGAAAATGACGGTGGTGGTTTGATAAGGATTGCATTGAATCTATAGATTACTTTGGGCAATATGGTCATTTTAACAATGTTTATTCTTTTAATCCATGAGCATGGGATGTTTCTCCATTTTTTTGTGTCCTCTGCAGTTTCTTTCATTTTCATTCATTTAACTGCAATGTTTCATAGTTCCCCTTGTAGAGGTGTTTCACCTCCTTGGTTAAATATATTCCTAGGTATTTAGCTTTTTGACTGCTCTTGTAAATGGACCTGAGTTTTTGATGTGATTCTCAGCTTAGTAGCTATTGGTGTATAGCAATACTACTGATTTGTGTATGTTGATTTTGTATTCTGAAACTTATTGAATTTAGTTATCAAGTCCAGGAGTCTTTTGGAGGAGTCTTTAGGGTTCTCTAGGTATGAGATCATATCATCGGCATTCAGAGATAGTTTGATTTCTTCTTTTCCAATGTGGATACCCTTTATTTCTTTTTCTTGCTTGATTGCTCTGGCTAGGACTTCCAATACTATGTTGAATAGTAGTGGTGAAAGTGGGCATCCTTGACTTGCTCCAGTTCTGAGGGGGGATGTGTTCAATTTTTCTCCATTCAGGATGACATTGGCTGTGGGTTTGTCATATACAGTTTTTATTATTTTGAGGAATATTCTCTCCATGCTATTTTGCAGAAGGTTTTAAAAAAAAAAAATCATGAAAGGATGCTGTATTTTATCAAATGCTTTTCCTGTGTCTATTGAAATAATAAAATGATCTAAAAAATATGTTTATGTAGTGGTTAACATTTAGTGACTTGTGTATGTTGACTTACCCTTGCATTCCTGAGATAAAACCCACTTGGTCACGGTGTTGTTTTTTCTTTCTTTTTTTTTTTTTAAATGGGCTGTTGAATTCAGTTTGCTAATATTTTGCTGAGGAGTTTTACATCTATGTTCATAAGGGATATTGGCCTGCAGTTCTCTTTTTTTGTTGTGTCTTTTCTAGGCTTTGGTATTTGAGTGATACTGGCCTCATAGAATGAGTTAGGGAGAATTCCTACCTCTTTAATCTTGTAGAATAGCCTAAGTAAAATTGTACCAGTTCTTCTTTGAAGGCATGAATTCAGCTGTGACTCCCTTAGGTCCTGGATTTATTTTTGTTGGGAGACCTCTACTTACTGTTTTAATCTCACTACTCATTATTGGTCTGTTCAGGGTTTCTATTGCTTCCTGATTCAATGTTGGGATATTGTATGTTTCCAAGAACTTATTCATTTTGTCTAGATTGTCTAGTTTGTTTGCATAGAGGTGTTCATAACTGTCTTGGATGATCTTTTGAATTTCCATCATATCAATTTTAATGTCTCTGTTTTCATTTTTGATTGAGCTAATTTGAGTCTTCTTTCTTCATTTCTTAATAAATCTAGCTACTGGTGTATCAATTTTGTTTATCTTTTCAAATAACCAACTTTTGTTTTATTGATCATTTGTACTTTTTGTTTGTTTCAATTTCATTTAGTTCTGCTCTGATCTTTATTTATTTTCTTTCGTTAGCTTTGGGCCGTCTCCCCCCCCCCCCCCATTTTTCTAGTTCACTGTGGTGTGATGTTAGGCTGTCAATATGTGATCTTTCAGTCTTATTAATGTAGTCCTTAAGTGTTATAAATTTTCCTATGAGCATAGCTTTTGTTGTGACCCAGAGGTTTTGATAACTTGTTTCATTTTTGTCACTCATTTTAAGAAATTTTAAAATTTTTATCTTGATTTCATTGTTGACCCAAGGTTCATTCAGAAGCAAATTGCTTAACTTTCATATCTTTGGTTTTGTGAGTTCTTTTTGGAGTTAATATCTAGTTTTATTTCACTGTGGTCTGAGATGGTGCTTGATGTGGTTTCTACTTTTTTGAATTTATTGAGACTTGATTTGTGACCTATCATATGATCTATCTTGGAGAATGTTCCATGTGCTGATGAGAAAGAAGAGTATATTCTGTATTTTGGGGATGGAGTGATATGTATATGTTTGTTAGTTCCATTTTCTCTAGAGTTCTCTATAACTCCATTTCTTTGTTCACTTTCTACCTTGATGATTTGTCCATCAGTGGAGGATTGAAGTCTCCCACTATTGTTGTATTGCTGTCTATCTGTTTTTTTAAGGTCTAGTATAATTTGTTTTATAAAGCTGGGGGCTCTGTTGTTAGGTGCTTATATATTTAAAATTGTTATGTCTTCTCATTGGATTGATCCCTTTATCATTAAATAATAGCCATCTTTGTCTTTTTTAAAAATTACTGTTGTTAAAATCTGGTTTATCTGATATGAGAATAACTACTCTTACTTGTTTTTGGTTTCCATTTGCATGGAATATTTTCCCCACCCTTTTACTTTGAGTCTATAGGAGTCTTTGCGAGTTAAGTGAGTCTCTTAAAGGCAGCAGATATTTGGGTTGTGTTTTTTTTAATCCATTCTGCCAGTCTACATCTGCTTAGTGGAGCACTGAGACCATTTACGGTCAGAGTTAATAATGATATGTGAGGTACTAGCCTACTCATCATATTGGTTGTTATCTGGTTGCTTTGTTTATTTTTTCTATATTATGTTGGTATTCCATAAAGCCTGTGACTTTTATGATTTCTAGTGTTTTTATATGGGTGTATTTTGACCTTTTGTTTCTGTTTTTAGTTTCCTTTGAATATTTCTTGTAGAGCTGGTCTAGTGGTGACAAATTCCCTCAGTGTTTGCTTGTCTGTGAAGGACTTCATTTCTCCTTCATTTATAAAACTTAGTTTTTCAGGATACTTCATCCTTGGCTGACAGTTATTCTGTTTGAGGGGATTGAAAATGGCACCCCAATCTCTTCTGGTTTGTAGGGTTTCTTCTGAGAAGTCTGCTGTTAATCTGAAGTATTTACCTTTGTAAGTAATTAATGCTTTCATGTCACTTCTCTTAAAATTCTTTCCTTCACATTAACTTTGCATAGTTGGATGATTATATACTTTGCGGGTGACCTTTTTGCAATGAATCTTCTGGGGGTTCTTTGGGTTTCTTGTATCTGGATGCCAGAGAAGTTTTCTTCCATTATTTCTTCAAATAGGTTTTCCAAATCTGTTACTTGCTCTTCCTCAGGAACACCTATGATACTTAGGTTTGGACATTTTACATAATCTCACATTTATTAGAGACTTTGTTCTGTTCTCTTGATTTTTTTTTCTTTATTTTTGTCTGATTGGGTTAATTCAAGCCTTGTCTTCAAGTTCTGAGATTCTTTCTTCTGCTTGTTCTAGTTTATTTTTAAAACTTTTCACTATATCTTATACTTCCCTAAATACTTCTTTCATTTCCAGAATTTCAGCTTTTTTTTTAAGGTTTCTATATCATTGGATAATTTTTCATCCATGTCCTGAATAGTTTTTTTCCCTTTATGTTGGTTTTCAGCTTTCTCCTGAAGTTTATTGACCAACTTTATCATCAACCTTTTGAATTCTATGTCTGAAATTTCAATAGTTTCATTCTGTTTAGGGTTCATTGCTGAAGAGTTGATGTGTGGTCTTTTGGGGTGTTGAAGAATTCTGCTTTTTCATACCGTCAGATTTATTTTTCTGGTTCCTTCTCAATTGGGCTGACAATTTCCTTTTATTTGAGGTTGGCATGGGGCTGACGTAATCACTGTAGGGCTCCCTTGGCATGTAGCCTTGGTGTGGTAAGTTTTTCAATTGCCAGATATGGCAGCCCTGTGCTGTGTACCTGCGCTGGCTCATGGTGTCCTGACTGGTTGGAGTGGATTAGAAAGTGTTGTTAGCTACTGCTTAGGATCTGGCTTTCCTCAAAGCTGAGGTATGGTGTCCGATATGGATGGTTGTAATGTTGACATCTGGCCAGAAGATGGTGCTTGTGAAAAAAAGCCAGTTATGATTGTGGCTGTAGTTTCTCGTTGGTGAGTATTGCTCTGAGGAGGTGCCCAACCAGTCTAGACTGTGTAAAGGGCTCTGGGGATTTCCCAAGATTTTTTGTCTGTTTTGAACCTTCTGGGGCATTGCAGGGAAAAGGAGATGAGGCACCCCACAAGTGTGTACTCTTAGTTGCCCCAGTGGGGATAGAGGTGAGTTCCATACCACTGGGGTAACACTGTTGTACATAGCAGGCCCAGAAGAGTTCACAATGGGAGTGAGAGTTTGCTACGGTGATGTGTCCCACCTGGCTCCCATCTTGGCCTCGGGCAATCTGTGATCTGAATGTCAAGGTGCAGCCAGTCTCAGGGCCTCAGGTGTTCTTAGGCAACCAGCCTAGTTAGGAACAGTCTGCAACTGTGGAGTTTGCTGTTGAGGTCCATTCCCTCCTAAGCTGACTGGAAAGCAGCTGCTCTACCCTGCAAGGGTTGAGTTGCTGGAAAATGGCAGCTGGCACTGCTAAGGCTTTTCTTCTGCACCATTCCATGGCAGAGATGGCCGTGGGGAAGGCAGTTTCCTGTGAGGGGCTGGGGTCCTACAAGGCCCAGGGAGCCCTGCAAGTTCATAGCAGAAGCAGAGAACTCCCAAATTCCTGTCACTTACCTTCTCCACTCTGTCTGGAGACTTTGGTGGGCTGTGGCAGTTCAAGAAATAGTCTGGCCAGTTCCAACCCAGGCTGGTGGATTTTCTTTTCTTCTTCTTTACTCCAAGTGGTTATCATCATTCTTTTGGAACTTGTAGGGCATGCTGCTGGATCAGTTCCACTCTGGGTGCTGTGGAAACTATCTTGGTTTCACTCTAGCTGTCTCATGGCAGCCATCTTAATCTGGAAGTGTTTCTTGAGCAGAAAGTGGTATTATCCAGCTCCATACCCCCATTACTGAGCTACCTGATCTTGTGAAGGATATTAATCTCCATGGCTTCAGCATTCTCATTGTAGATATACATATGTACACACACACAAATATATACACACGTGATAAATATGTATAGCTATAAATATGTGTGTGTGTGTGTGTGTGTATAGTGGTGCCAAAAAATGTATACACATTTTAAGAGATGTTATCTATGTGTTACTTTCTGAAGTTGAATTGAATTATGGTAGCAATGTGTAGTATGACGTTCATTCAAAAGATGGTGTTAATCAAATGAATGCTAGTGTCACCATGCAATAGGCAGGACAGTCAAAGAAAATGGCAGAAGCACAGCTGTCATTTGAGGAATGCAAGACCATTTTGAAGTGGTATTTATGAGGATGTTGTGAAAGCACAACAATGGAAGTGTGAATATGCAACAGAACCTCCAACATGCATAACAATTGCATGCATTCATGATAAGTTTCAAGATGAGATGCATGGCAGTGTGTATCATGTGCATAAGGGAAGATCTAGGAGGCCTCACACAGCAACAAGTCTTGCAGTAGTTCACTGTAATCAGAAGTGTCTGGACGCTGGTGGTAACCACTTTGAGCACTTCTTGCAATTGCAGAAGTCAAACATGACTTGTATTCATCTTTAGTTATTGGTATATATTGAGTATTACAGCTTTGATACAGTTTTTCCTTTCTTAAAATGTGTATACAGTTTTTTTTGGTTCCCTCTGTATATAGCCTTCTGCCAATGATATGCTTGATTTTAGGAGTCTGCGAGGTTAGTTGTGGCGTATTCCCCTCCTCTCCCCCCATTTTTGCAAATTTTCCTTCTTGTGGAGGTCTCCCATGTGTGCCTCCTCTGTTTCCTGGTCACAGGCACAAGTCCTTGCCAAATTCCAGACTGCTTCTCACCCCACTGGTCCAAAAAAACACACCAAAGTCTTGGCAAACCTTGTGCTGAATTCAGCCTCAGCGACAGTCACTTATTGACTTCCTAGTCTGTAGCAGGTACTCTGTTAAACGCATGGCACATAGAAATGAACCAATCAAGTCCCTGCTGTCCTGAAGCTAGAGATCCAGCAAGGAAGACAAATACAGACCTCAGTATCATACTAAGTAGGTGCTTTGATAGTAATGAAAATAAAATGTGCTAGAGGGAGCACAGGGAAGGAGTTATGAATTTTGCTTGGAGGGATGAAGGAAAGTGTCATACACAATGTGACACATGCATCAGTTCCCATGGGAGAGTATGAATGTTCTAGGCTATGGAAATAGTGTTGGCAAAAAGAGCTATGGTGAGGGAGAGGAAGAGAAAAAGGGGAGAACAGGCAGTCAAGCAGTGTGAGCATGTGTAGCTATTTTCCCACATGTAAGGAGCATAGATAAGCACGGATAGGAAGGGGATTATCCTGATAGAAGAGAGAAGTTGACTGGACAAAGGCTAGTGACTTGGTTGAAGCCATGCTCTGGAGTTTGATTGCCTGGTTAGTAAACTTAGTTTTATCATTTAATAACTGTGACTGTTTGCAAGTTGCATAACCTTCCTTCAATTTCTTTATCTGTAAAACAGGAATAATTACACAAATAAAACCAACAGATCCATGTAAATAATTTTGCATAGTATGACACATAGGACAAGTGCTCAAATGTTTGTTCTAATTTTATCTGCCTATCTTCTTATCCTTCTATACCAATGGTCCCAACCTTTTTGGCATTAGGGACTAGTTTTGTGGGAGACAATATTTTTCATGGTCTGGTGGGGAGGAGGAATGGTTTTGGGATGATTTAAGCACATTACATTTATTGTGCACTTTATTTCTATTATGATTACATTGTAATATGTAATGAACCATATAGCATCACCACCTCAGCTTTACCTCACATCATCAGGCATTAGATTCTCATAGGGAACATTCAACCTAGATTCCTCACATGCTCATAGGGAACACTCAACCTAGATTTCTCACATGAAGGAGAGATGGTGGGAGGAAGAGAGGAGGGGGGAGAAGGGGTAAAGAGGGAGAGGGGGGAAAGAGAAGAAGTGAGAGGGAGAGAGAGCAGGGGTAAAGACTGGGAAAAAGAGAGAGGAGAGAGAGAAGAGGAAGAGGAAGGAGAAGGACAGAGAGGGAGGAAGGAGGGAGAAAAGAGAGAGGGAAGAGAGAGGGAGAGAGAGGGAGGAGAGGGAGAGGAGGAGAAGGGAAGAGGGATGGAGGAAGAGCGAGGAGAGGGGGGGGAGGGAGAAGAGGAGAGGGAAAAGGAGAAGGGGGAGAGGGGAGGGAGTGAAAGGAGGAGGGGGTGGGGGAAGGGATGGGGAGAGGGAGAGGGAGAAGGAGAGAAAGATCTTTGGCTCTCTTCTTATAAGGGCACTCATCCTAGGTGATTAGGGCTTCATTTTGATGTCCTCACTGAACCTTAATTACCTCCATAAAAGCCCCGACTTCAATTATAGTCGCATTGGAGGTTGGGACTTGAATATGTGAATTGTGGCAGTGGGAGGCACAATTAAGTTCATAGCAGAAAAAAGAGGTAAGTAAGATCTTGGGGCAGGGGGCAATTGGGAAATTGAGGGAAGAAAGACATACAAATGCCAGGCCAACAATATCAATTGATGCAGTAATCATAATAAAAAACAGTTCCAATGTTTTGCGTAACTATTGTGAGCAGCCCTTTCATGAATTACTTCATAATTCTTCATGACACTATGTGTTGTCATCCTCCCTTTAAAGCTCAGAAAACTGAAGTTTATAGAAGCTGAGAAACCTGATTGAGTTCCTCCAGCTGGTGAGTACAGTCAGTGCTCAAACCTGGGTCTCTGATCCCCAGGTGTGTGTCATTTTCACTATGTTCAGCTGTTCTGTTGGTGGGAGATTAAACTGAGAAAAGGTCACTGGCTTGGAAGGGGTTTGGGAGGTGTCGGAGGGAGTACAGGATAAGAAGGGCAGGATGTGTGTTATGTAGGGAAGTGAGGAAGTACAGCCTGGCAAATCTTAGACCACTGTGAGGGATGGAGAGGCCATTTGAAATGTACGCTGGATACTCATGCAAAAGATGACTCCATGGTCACATAGCTTTAGGGACCCAACATGTTAGAACTCATGCACATGACTTCAGATCTTTTCTACCTCACCCCCTCTTGTTTGAACTACATCTCTGGCCAACAGCTCTGTATGGGCCCCCATTTCAGGCAGGTGCAGCACTACAACACCTCACCTCAGGCATGCACCTGTACTGGATGCTGCCTGCCATTACCATGTGTCTCTATTCTGGGCCCCCATAGGTTGTTGGACACAACCTCTTTGCTCCTGCACTACAGACAATCCTGAGATACAGTGTACAAGGGAGCCAGCAACAGTCTGCTGGTGGCAGCCAGGTTGGCAATAAAGCCTCATTTTCCTTCTTCGCTTCCCCTGCATTTCCCCTTGTTCCTCTGTCATGTTTGTTGGGATTGTGCTTCCTAACAAGGCAATAGCACATAAGGCTCCTTCCTCAGGCTCATTTTCATTTGAAAATGAGGCTCATATACTCAGACCATAACACCTCTTCCTATGGAAATTTATGGTGTACATAGGCATAATATGGTTTCTGAGAATTCTTCCAAAACTTTTCTGCATAATCTGACAGCCCTAAACTTAATAACTTTGAGACTCTTAAAACACACACACACACACACACACACACACACACACACACACACGTTGAAGTAATTCAACTCCCAGGTTGTATTAACAGTTTTAGTGTTTTATGAACACAGATTGGGTTTAGTTTGTGTAGTCTATTTCCAAGGGCAGGGATCAGCAAATATTTCCCTATAAGGCCTATAAGGGGCATGTAGTATTGGGTTGATGCATACATTTGTAGAATTTTTTTCATTTGCCTATGGAATGCAAATGTAACATGATGGTTGACTGGTCACAGTGCAGCACATTTGCCAATTCTCAGGATGAGTGACGTGGATCATTGTGAATTAAAGCATTTAAATGGTCTTCATCAAAGCTTGATGGTCTTCCTGAATGTGAAAAATCAGTCAGCTTAAAGTGGACCTCTTTGAAATAACAAAACCATTTTGTTTATTTTAATTTTTAAAAAATTTTATTTTAAAATTGTGGGCACAAGTCAGGACTACATACGTAAGTGGTTTAGGTACTGGTGAAATTTTGGGCCTCCCATTAGACCTCACTTCACCTGGATGAGGATCAGGCACCCTTATTGATGTTATTTGCCCCACCCGCCAGCAGTGTCTTGCTACTGCCAATCCCTTTTCTGAAGTATTATAATACATGTTCAGGGTTCACTCATGAATGAGAACATGTTATTTGTCTCTGTGATAGATCACTGAGTATGATAGACTCCAAATCCATCCAAGTTGCTGCAAAGTCCACAATTTTGTCCTTATTTATGGCTGTGTATTATTCCATTGTGTATATGTACCACATTTTAAAAAATCCAGTACAGTTTCAATGGGCAGCATGGTTGGTTCCATGTTTTTGCTATTGTGAATGGTGCTGCCATAAACATGTGTGCTCAGGAATCTTTTTCATAGAATGATTTGAGTTCCTCCATGTACATCCTCAGAAGGCGGATTGCTGGGTTGTATAGAAGGTCAATTTTTAGTTCTTTTAGAAATCGCCACACTATTTTCCATAGAGGTTGACTTAGTTTGCACTCCCACTTACAGTGTAGAAGCATTCCTCTTTGCATCTTTGCAAGCATCTGTTGCTTTTTGTTTTATTAATGATGGTCAGTCTTACAAGAGTTAGATCATATCACAATGTGGTTTTGATTTACATTTCTCTGATATTAGTGAGGCTGAGCATTTTTTCATGTGTCTGCTGGCTGCCCATATATCTTCTTTTGAGAAGTGTCTATTCATGTCTCTTGTCCACTTCTTAATGGGGCTGTTTGTTTTTTACCTTTCGGCACGTTTGAGCTCCTTGTAGATCCTGGATGTTTGGCCTTTGTCAGATATACAGTTGACAAATATTTTTTTCCCGTTCTGTGACTGGAAATGACAAAAACATTTTCTTGCCATGCTTTGTCCAATGACATTCTATCCATACATGGCACAAATGTTTTGAGCTGCCTCCACTGCCTTTACTCCTCTGTTCAACTCAATCAGAAGAATATATCAAAAGTGTTCATTTTTTCCACTTTCACTCCATCTTCTTTAGCCAACAAATAACACTAACTTTTGCAAAATGCAAGGCTTACTCACAAGCACAACATTGTCACTCCAAATGACAAACGATAAACTCCCAATACCACAGTGTTGCCATGCCAGCAACAAATGGTACAAACTTATGCATCAAGCTAATAAATATTTTGGGCTTTGCAAGTCATAGTGTCTTTGTTGTTACCACTCAGTTCTTGCACTGTGGCTCTGAAGCAGGCATAGTCATTGCAGATTCAAATCACATGGCTGTGTCCCAATAAAACTTTCTTTACAAAAACAGGTGGTGGGTTGAATTTGGCCCATGGGCCATAGTTTGCTGACCTCTGCTAAGAGAAATATAACTGTGATTGGAAAGAGAGAAGGGGGTTGATGGCTGTTCAGGAAGACAGCAGAAGGAAGTCGAGGGTAATCTCCTCTTACTGCTAAATGTTTCTCACCCTTCTTGTCCTCCTGAACTCCTCAATACTGTCAACATATAAGCATGGAATATAACCTCTCACTTGGCCCATAATTTGTTTTGCATGCTCGAGATATGGAAGGTGATCAGAGTCACCTCTTGATATACCTGCCCTTGTATATAGATACACAGCATTTTCAGAGTCCTTCTCATCCCTGCAGCATCAGGGGTTGATGAAATCCTGTCATTCTTGCCCATTGCTACCATTGATTTTTTGGCTGTGACTCCCTGAGTATGCTGTTTGCCAGTGCAATGCATCCTGGGGAGAACAATAGTGCCAGGGCAGATGGGAGAGGGGGCTGAGCTGCTCTGCCTGCCCCCAGCTGGTACTGTGGATACTGTAAGCAAGCTGTCTGGTGCAGGTCATCAAGTATGCCCAGTACATCCTAAGTTTTAACATTTTAGAAATATATCATTAGATGGATTACAGCTGAGATATATGAGGATTGAGAAGAGGAGGAGGGGCAGCAGGGGAAAAAAGTCACAGGCAGCTGGCACCTACTGATGCCAGGTCCTTTGGTAGGCACTTCACATGCTATCTTGTGTAATCCTCAGAGTCGTTGAGTAAGTGATATTGTTTTAATCTTCCTGAGAATTAGAGGGTATATGTATTTTGTCTCAAGATACATAGCACAAGCGGAAGCCAGAAATAAAATCTCACTACTAAAATGCTAATGCCTGTGCAATTCTTGCTACTCCACAATAAGACATGCCTTCTACTTGGCAAGTCTGCAAATAGAGTCCCTGGGGCACTGTGATCAGTCTCTTCCATGGATGAAGGAATGTATGACATTCCTGTTAGTGTAGAAACATGCTGAAATTGAAGTGTGAAACCAGCTCTCTTTCCAGTTGTTATTCTAGAACATGCAAGAAGCTATGCGGGGCAGGTACTTGTGGCTGAGACACATTTGTGCCCAGATATTCACTTGAAGAACTAAAAGATTGACAAAATTCAGAAGCTCTTGACCCAGGTAACTGGTTGGAAGTCTTGTCAATTATTTAGCAACTTAAAACATCTGTTAGTGACAGAAATAAAGTAGGGTGTCTTCGTGCTGAGTACAGGGTATGTATAGGCCTTTGCAGATACATATTCCCCCATACCTGGTAGCTGAACCCTGGTATCCACTCCTTGCAGTCTTACTTTAGACCTTTGGACCAGTCATAAACTCAGAGAAAGCACTGTGGAAAGAGAGTAAGTTTTGTCCATGAAATCCAAATGCCTTCCTGAGTATAGAAACAACTTAAAATTTTTTTTTTAATTTTGAAGATGTGGGGTACAATTCAGGATTAGGTATACAAGTGGTCATCATATGGGTAACGCTTGGGTCACCCTTTGGTCCCCACTTTGCCTGGTTAGAGATCAGGTACGCTTATTGATGTTGTGTCCCCCCCACCCCCACCCTGGTGTTATCCCACTACTGACAATCCCTTTCTTATAGTATTATGGTAATTGTTCAGTGTCCGCTTATGAATGAGAACATGTGGTACTCTGTTCTTTGTTTCTGTGATAGATCACTGAGTATGGTAGACTCTAAATCCATCCAAGTTGCTGCAAAGTCCATATGTTTGTCTTTTTTTTTTTTTTTTTGAGTTGGAGTCTCACTCTATCGCCCAGGCTGGAGGGCAGTGGCACACCCCAGTCGACCTGCTGGGCTCCAGTGATCCTTCCGCTTCAGTCTTCCAAGCAGCCAAAACTACAGCCACGCACTACCATGTTCAGCTAATTTTTGATTTTTTGTAGAGATGAGATCCCACCAAGTTGCCTGGGCTGGTCTCGAACCCATGGGCTCAGGCGATCCACATACCTCGGCCCCCCAAGGTGCTGGGATTACAGGCTGAGCCATCGAGCCTGGCCTGTTTGTCCTACTTTATGACTATATAACATTTCATCGTGTAAAAGTACCACATTTAAAAAATCCAGTCCAGTTTCTATGGGCAGCACGATTGGTTCCATGTTTTTGCTATTGTGAATAGTGCTGCAATAAACACACGTATGCAGGTATCTTTTTTTTTTCTTTTTTCTTTTGAGTTGGAGTCTCACTCTGTCACCCAGGCTGGAGTGAAGTGGCACACTCACAGCCGCAGTCGACCTGCTGGGCTCTGGCGATCCTTCCGCCTCAGCCTTCCAAGTAGCTGGAACTATAGGCATGTGCTACCACGCCTGGCTAATTTTTGATTTATTGTAGAGATGAGTTCTTACCAAGTTGCCCAGGCTGGTCTTGAACCCGCGGACTCCGGCAATCCACTCACCTCGGCCTCTCAAAGTGCTGGGATTACAGACTGAGCTACTGAGTATCTATTTTGTAGAATGATTTGGGTTCCTCTGGGTATATTCCCAGTAAGGGGATTGCTGAGTCATATGGAAGATGAATTTCTAGTTCTTTAAAAATTGCCACACTGTTTACCAAAGAAGTTGCACCAGTTTGCATTCCCACCAGCATCGTAGAAACATTTCTTTTTCTCTGCATCATTGCCAGCATCTATTGTTTGTTTTATTAATGATGGGCATTCTTACTGGGCTTAGGTGGTATCTCAACGTGGTTTTGATTTGCATTTCTCTGATGATCAGTGAGACTGAGCACTTTTTCATGTGTCTGTTGGCTGCCCATATATCTTCTTTTGGGAATTGTCTTTTCATGTATTTTGCCCACTTTTTAATGGGGCTGTTTTTTTTTTCTTTCCACACTTTTGAGTTCCTTGTAGATCCTAAATGTCAGGCTTTTGTCAGATATTCAGTTGACAAATATTTTTGCTCCTTCTATGGGCTGTCTCCCTGCTCTCTTAATGGTTTCTTTGGCTTTGAAGAAGCTTTCAGTTTGATGAGGTCCCACTTGTCTATCTAATCTCTTATGGTATGGGCCTTGGGGTTTTGATCAGAAATTAGCTGCCATTTCCAATTTCCATAAGGGTGTCTCCTGCATTTTCTCAGGTTCTTATAGTTTGAAGTTTTACATTTAGGTCTTTGATCCATTTATTATTATTTTTAAATTATTTTTTAATTTTTTAACTTTTAAATTTTTTTATTTTAAAGATGTGGGGTACAATTCAGGGATAGGTATACAAATGTTCATTATGCATGTGATACTCAGTTTTTTGTTTCTGTGAAAGATCCCTCAGTATTATAGACTCTAAGTCCATCCAAGTTGCTGTGAAGTTCATGATTTTGTTCCTCTTTAAGGCTGCATAATATTCCATCATGACTATATGTACCACATTTTAAAAATCCAGTTCTCCTTTGATGGACAGCCTGGTTGTTTCCATGTTCTTGCTACTGTGAACAATGCTGTGATAAACATACGTGTGCAGGTATCTTTTTTATAGAGTGACTTGAGTTCTTCTGGGTATATTCCCAGTAGGGGGATTGCGGGGTCATATGGAAGGTCGATTTTTAGATCTTTTAGGAAATGCCACACTGTTTTCCACAGAGGCTGTACTAGTTTACACTCCCACCAACAGTGTAGAAGTGTTCCATTTTTGCTGCATCCTCTCCAGGATCTGTTGTTTTTTTGAAATAGTGATGATAGCCATCCTGACTGAAGTTAGGTGGTATCTCAGTGTAGTTTTAATTTGTATTTCTTTGGTGACTAGTGAGGCTGAGCATTTTTTATGTATCTGTTGGCTGCTCGTATATCTTCTTTTGAGAAGTGTCTATCAAATCTTTTGCCCACATTGTAATGGAGCTGTTTTATTCTTTTCGGCACATTTGAGTTCCTTGTAGATCCTAGATGTTAGGCCTCTGTCAGACATACAGTTGACAAATATTTTTTTCAGTCTGTGGGCTGTTTCCCCACTCTCTTGATAGTTTCTTTGACTTTGTAGAAGCTTGTCAGTTTGATGAGGTCCCACTGGTCTATCTTATCTCTTACGGCATGGGCACTTGGGGTTTTGATCAGGAAATGGTTGCCAGTTCCAAATTCCATAAGGGTGTCTCTTGCATTTTCTAAGGTTCTTATAGTTTGAGGTTTTACATTTAGGTCTTTGATCCATTTAGAGTTAATTTTTGTGTATGGTGATAGGTAGGGATCTTGTTTTAATCTTCTGCATGTGGTTAGTCAGTTTTCCCAGTACCATTTACTAAATAGGCTCTTCTCTCCCCAGTCATTGTTTGTGGAGGCTTTGTTGAAGATGAGTTGGTTGAGAAATTGAGGTTTTGTTTGTGGAATCTCTATTCTGTTTCTTTGGTCTATATGCCTGATCTAGTACCAGTACCAGGCTGTCTTGGTTATTGTAGCTTTACAGTAGAGTTTAAAGTCTGGGAGTGTGATAACTCCTGCTTTTCTTTTTTCTTTTTTGCTGAGGATCGTTTTGGCAATTCATGGTCGTTTAAGTTTCCATATGAATTCTTGTATTGTTGTTTCCAGTTCTGAGAAGAATGCTGCTGGTAATGTAATGGGTATTGCATTAAATCTTTAGATTGTCTTTGGTAGGATGGAATCTTAATAATGTTGATTCTTCCAACATTTATTTGGAATACTTTTCCATTTGTTTGTGTCATCTTTGATTTCTTTGAGTCTTTCATGTCTCTGGTTAGGAAGATGCCAAGGTATTTGATTTTTTTTTCTGGCTATTGTGAATAGGAATGTGCCTTTTATTTGTGTTTCTGTTTATTTATTGTTGGTGTATAAACATGTGGCCATCTTTTTGCACACTGATTTTATACCCTGAGACTTTGCCAAAGTCCTTTATCAGTGCAAGGAGGTTTTTGACAGATTCTCTTGGGGTTTCAAGGTCTATACCTTGTCAACTGCAAAGAGGGATAACTAGACTTCCTCTTTTCCTATTTGGATACCCCTGATCTCCTTCTCTTGTCTGATTGCTCTAGCTAGGACTTCAAACTATGTTGAAAAGGAGAGGTGAGAGTCGGCATCCTTGTCTTGTTCTGGTTTTCAGGGGAAATAGTTCCAATTTTTGTCTGTTTAGCAGTATGCAGGCTGTGGGTTTCTCGTAGATGGCTCTTACTATTTTGAGGTATGTTCCATGTATGCCTAGATGTTCGAGAGTTTTTATCAAGAAGCGGTGCTGGATTTTGTCAAAAGCTTCTAATGATATAATCATGTGTTTTTTGTTTTTACATCTGTTGATATATTTAATTCCATTTATGGTCTTATGAATATTAAACTAGCCCGGCATCCTGGGGATGAAGCTTACTTGGCCGTGGTGGATGATTTTTGAGATGTGTTGATGAATCTGATTTTCAAGGATTTTGTTGAGAATTTTAGCATCTACTTTCATCAGGGATGTTGACCTGTAGTTCTCTTTCTTTGTTGGATCTTTACCTGGTTTGGATATCAATGTGATGTTAGCATCATAAATGATTTAGGGTGAATTCCATCTTTCTTGATTGCCTGGAATACTTGCAGTAGGATGGTATCAGTTCCTCCTTGTATGTTTTGTAGAATTCTGCTGGAGAGCCATCTGCTCCAGGGGTTTTTTGATAGTTTTCTTATGACATGGTCAACTTCCTGGATTGTTATTGGTCTTTTTAGTGTCTCGATTTTTTCCTGTTTCAACTTGAGGAGGTTGTGTGATGTCAGAAAATCCTTCATTTCCTTTAGGCTTTCAAGTTTGTTTCCATATTAGTGTACATAGTAGTCTCTGATAATCTTTTGTATTTCTTTGGGATCAGTTGTGACTTGATCTTTTGCACTTCTTATTGTGTTTATTTGGGACTTTTCTCTCTTTATCTTGGTCAGTCTAGCTAGAGGACCATCAATCTTGTTTATCCTTTCAAAGAACCAACTTTTTGTTTCATTGATTTTTTTTTGTATTATCTTTTTGTCTTCTATGCCCTGAGTCTGGGCTTTTATTTTGGTGATCTGGATTCTTCTGCTGAAGTTAGGGTTTTGGTAGTCTTGCTTTTCCAGCTTCCTTAGGTGATTTGTTAGGCTGTTAACTTGTGATCTTTCCATTTTGTTTATGTGTGTTTGTAGAGATATGAATCCTCCTCTTACTACTGATTTCATGGCATCCCACAAGTTTTGGTAAGATATTTCTTCATTTTCATTTGTTTCCAGGTATCTTTTAATTTCTGTTTTGATTTTCATGTTGACCTGGGGGTTGCTTAGCATCATGCTGTGTAGTGTCCATGTCTTTGTAGGTTTTGGGGGAACTTTGTTGGTGTCGATATTTATTTTTCTTCCACTGTGGTCTGAGCAGGTGCATGGCAGAATTTCAGTCTTATGAAATTTGTTTATGCTTGATTTATGGCTGAGGATGCAGTCGATCTTAGAGTAAATTCCATGTGGTGATGAGTAGAATGTATATTTCATGGTTGTTGGGTGAAGCGTTCTGTAGGTAACAATTAAGTCCATTGGTCAAGCATCACATTGAGTTTCTGGATCTCCTTGCTGATATTTTTGTCTTGATGATCTGTCTAGGGTTGTGAGAGGGGTATTTAAGTCCCCAGCTATGATAGTGTTAGAGCCAATATCTTTTTAAAATTTACCTAGAAGCTGCTTGATGAAAGTTGGTGCTCCTATGTTGGGTGCATATATATTTAGGATGGACATATCTTGTTGATGGATTGAA
>CAUYQG010169227.1:0-26214 GCA_963574415.1 Tarsius wallacei | reverse complement strand
AAAAGAGCAAGATGTTATTATGAGACTTTCAGGGAAATAGTCCCAACATAATTATGTCTTGGAATAACTGTGAAAAATAAAAATAAAATTTTAAGCCCCCCAGTTGACTGAAAGAACCCCCTCTTGGCCAAGGAAACCCCAGAGAAACCTTAAAAACTGAGTTCCCGGCCCTTTTGAAAGACTCATTCCACCACTGATTTCACCCAACCACCTGAATGCTGCCCCTTCCTGTTGTGGTTTCGACACAGCAACTGACCAGCATTCCTTCCTGACCATGGAGCTGTTCTGGCCAATCTACAGAGGATGCACAGTGAGAGTTTTCTTTTTTTTTTTTTAGATTAGAAAATATAGTTTATTTAGAAAGTAAATTAGAGAGAGAGAAAGAGGAGATTCACCACTCCAAGGTAGAGGAGGGGGTCAAAGCCAGGAAACATGGCTTGGCCAACCGTGAGGGTTTTCACGTCCTCTGCTTCACCTTTAGACATCAGAGAGCCAAAAACTCTACCCTAGGATCATACTAGCACCACCAGTTTTTGAACATGTGACCCACAAAGAGGCATGAAGTTCAACTGTGCACGTGCACATTTCTCCTTTCATAAATATTTGTGGCTCCTCCTGTAGCTTACTAAATATGTATATTTGGCTCTCCAACTCAGCAAAAATTCCTGTTCCCTTTACCTCTCCCTCAAATTGCTTACTCTCAGCTAAACCAGAGACTGTACTTCCCCACCTGAGGGATGGCCAGCCTGCAGGCTGTAACACTTTATAGGAAATACAGCTTTCCTCCCAAACGTAAGAGACTTGTGCTTCCTCAGTTGACAATTGATATCAGAATTGAAAATCACCTTACAAGAGTATTCAATTCAGCCTCCCCACTCCACCCCCGCCCCCGCTGTTATATTGATGAAACAACTGAGGTCTGGAGAGACTATGTGAATGCCAAGCTGCTGATAGGCGATACTACTCCCTGTGATTGGGTAAAGGAGTGTGACAAGGCCGCAAAAGGAAACCTGTGCCGGGAGAGGCTGTGTGAGTGGAAGATTCACCCTGAGCAGTCAGCGCTACGATAACCAGGAAGAAAGTTCAAATCCAGAAAGCAGGAAGAACATTGTGAAAAAGTAAGTCACATTAAGTGTCAGGTCTAAGGAATAAGCTGAATCATGAAATAGCAAAGTAAACGTTGCGTTTGTGTTTCCTATTTAGCAAAATAGCTCATCTGCTGTGAAATGTTGTTTAAGTTAGGGTGGGTTAGTGGTGTAGTTAGTTTAATTTAGACTTTTTTGTTTCCTTACTGTATGAGTTTCCTGTGGCTGCTATAACAAGTGACCACAGAATCAGCAACTTAAAACAGCAACCACAGAATGAGTGGCTTACATTTATTTTCTTACTATCCTGGAGTGCAGAAATCTACGATTGGGTCCACTGGGCTGACATCAAGATCTACACTCCCTAGGGATTCTCTAGAGGAGAATCTCCTTCTTGCGTTTTTCGGTTTCTAGAGCTGCAGTCATTGCCTTCCTCAGCTCTCAGCCTCTTCTTCTCTACTTCTTCTGTTGTCATGCCACTTTCTCCTCTTCTGTCTTAAATGTCCCTCTGCCTTCTTATAATGACACTTAAGATTATATTAAGTCCCACCCAGTTCATCAAGATCCTTTAATTTGATCAAAGACTCTTTTCCCATATAAAGTAACATTCACAGGTCCCAAGAATTTGGACCTGTCTTTAGGGGTCGAGAGTCAGCATGTCATACCCACTTCCATAAGTGGATCACATGCCCCTGTGGAATTTTGGACACTTGGTTGCTAACCAAATGATAGTTCTTCATAACCAGAAACGTAGTCACCTCAACCCCTCCTGACTGTGGCATTCCATTACTTGATCCGAACAAACCGACATTTTCAAATGCTTTAAATTGCATTTCTCTGGTGGGTGACAGACAAAATTTTTCCACATATGCCCAAGATGAAAAAACTGTACTAAATTGTGGATGCCTTGCCTTTTGGGAGAATAATTCACTCATTGGTTGTCACTTTACAATAAATTATGAAAGAGAGTCATTTTTCTACCAACAAGTGTTTGCTGGTTACATTCCAAAAGTCTGTATTTTTGCTCATTTGAATGGGCAATAACTTTTCATCCAGTGCTGCATCAAAGTGTATCTTTTCTAAGTCCTTTAGAGCAACAACCTGAAATCCCAATTTAAGTTAAAATTCATTTGTATGGTGTGCTACCGATGAGAATAAATTAACTGAGGTGACAATCAGAGGAACAGATTCTTTTTACACTTGGGTAAATTCCCATATGCCTACTCTGTGACAATTACATCAAAATTTATTCCTCTGCCTAGGGGGTGGTACATTTCTTTTGATTTTGATTGTAAAGTGCCTTCCAATTGGAGAAACTTTAAAATGTGAAACAATGGTCTTCTTAAAATGCAAAAACATGATAATTAATTTGGGTGAGTTTCCTCTCACTTCACTAATCCATATTTCAAGCTAAATTTGCATGACCTTTGCCACTGGTTTACGTTGTATGGCCCCTCAGGTAAGGGCAATATAATCTGATGGTAAATAAAGTCGCTCTGCCATAAAGTTATTTCCTGAAAATCTTACTAATTCTAAATTTCTATTCAAATCCATCTAGCATTACATATTACAAAGTCAAAAAGTCCCCTCAATCTGCATAGAACATTACCTTTGAGCAATAAAAATGTCACAATTTCCTCCGCATCATAAATATCACAAGGTACTCAACTTTAAAATTCAGCCCCGTGACACAGAACTTAACCTAATATATTTCACATGCTACATACAAAAACTGTTTCTATGGACATTATTAGGATTAATCTGTGATCCCAAAGAAAGAGTTTCACGATCATGTGCCTTATCTCATTCATTCATGTATTCATTCAGTTATGCATGTATTCTTTATTTAATGAGCATATGTATAATAAGCATCTATTCCAGGTAAGTCCTAAAGAAATGAGAGATGACAAATTTAAGATAAATAAAAAACTAAGCTAGTTGGGAAAAAGAGCATATAGATAAGTGCTACCATTAAGATATATTCAAAGTCCTGTGGAACACATGGGACCACTGATTTTCACCATCTGGACATTCATGGAACAGTTCTCAAAGAAAGAAGCATTTTAACTGGGTCTTATAAAGTGAATACGAAATTGGAGTTGATAACTCTGTATTCATAATGCACAACGAAACGTGTGTGTGTGTGTGTGTGTGTGTGTGTGTGTGTGTGTGTGTGTGTATTGTGTCTTATGGTAGTAAGAAGCTTGGACCATAAATCAGTGGCCTGTCTTCCAGCTCCAGCTCCCACTCTGCCTGTCTACTGTGTGTCCACAGACACATCACATTCCTTCTCTGGACTTCTGCACCAACAAACAATCAGGTATATTTTATGTCTAAAACTGTATGGCTCACATGTTGCAATCTGACTCTCTTCTCCCCCTCCCATCACCATCACAATTGTTCTTATACCCACCATGACACTAGCCTGATCCTAGACAGGAAGGATGGTAAGCATAAAAGCATTGCTCCAAGAGACTGGTGATCCCCACTGCACTGTATCCCTTTATGGCAGGGTGTTCAGTCAGCTGGCCAAACCCATTACCATCCTAGGGATGATGTGATCTATGGTCACGGCCACCCACAGCTGGAGAGCACTTTCAACACGAGAAGGGTATGTCTACATACCGTCTAGGTCCTTCTTCTCTCCAGCTTGCAAGCACTTCAAGTGGGATCTGAGTGCAGCTAGACTCTTCTATCTCAATAGCCACTACACTGAAATCAGCAGGATTCCTGGGTGGAAACCATGGAGTTGTGCATCACATACTGTCCCCCCTATGAAATGTCCACTTGTTTCTTTGCATCTATTTCACCTCTGTTCCTCAATCTCCCTTCGTCTAATCATTTAAAGCTCTGTCTTTCCAATCTGCTTTCAAGGCTCTTCAAAAATATCCTCACCCACCACATCCAGTGCCCACCTATTCTTTGAACGCTCCTTAGGCTTTTATGGCTTATCTAATGCTACTTCTCTGTCTATCTTTCTCTGTTAATACTTCAAGGACAAAAATAACAAAGCCTCTTTCTCACTCAATTTCTTTCTCCATCAGACCTAAAATCTCCCTCTTCCCAACGTCAGCTAATTTATTGGGCAGTATGACAAGCATTTTATTTATGAAATGTTACTCTTTCCCGCACAACAATCCTATGGTGGCTTTTTAAGAGCAAAAAGGACATGACGCATTAAAGGTCTTGCCCAAATTCTTACTGATAATAATTGGCAAATTCAGAAATTGAACCAGTGGCTACGTGATTGCAAATTCAAGTCTTCGCACCATGATGTTCTGGTACTTTAAAAAGGCCTCTAAAGAAAATTATCTTATTCTTTCTTTGTGCTACCCTTATGTGCACTCCCTTTTTAGTCCTGTTACTGTAAACTCCCGAGCCTTGAGACATTACTGTATTCATTTCTATTCCCCCACAGGGCTTCACACAGTGCTGAGCATACAGTGAATATTTAATATTTGTTAAATTGAAATTATCTGAAGCATGTTCCAACTTCTAGTTTCTAAACAGCCTGAGGTTTTCTATGCAGGAGGCTAATGACCCTTGTTTTGCTTTTGTGTGGACTGGGAAAAGTTCCTCCAGTCACTGAGTTTGTGTAGGCTGCACCCGAGGGCAGAGTCCGACCTTCATTCATTACTGATCATTATTACAGCTCAACTTCTGACAACAGGTATTGGCATCTTCTTGCATCAACTGTTGACAGTTATCATAAATAACCTGAACCTTCATCTACTTCAGTGTCTAATCCAAACCTTGCTAATGGCAACAAATGAACGGCCTGTGCAGGAATCTGGAATAACCTTACGGCGGGAGTTGAGTAGATCTTGTTGGCTTTGCTCTGAACATGAACTGTGTTGCTGAGTATGAAACAAAGTGGGAGAGTTAGCGTCTGTATGCAAGGCGTGTATGATCCACTGCACAAAAGACGGTGGTGTTCAAAGCCCAAACACAGATAATAGCGCTGCAGATGTTCCATAACTTCAAGGTGAGCTGGAACATGAGAATTCTAACATGTAAGGTCAAAGGCTTTACAAAGAAAAAGGACTATATATACTAAAACTAAACACACCTGTCGTCGTCGTCATCTTCTTCTTCTTCTTTTTATTTTTTTGAGTCAGAGTCTCATTCTGTCACTCAGGCTGGAGTGCAGTGGCATGCTCACGGCCACCACAGCCTCGATCTGCTGGACTCAGGCCATCCTTTAGCATCAGCCTTCCAAGCAGCTGGAACTATAGGCACGAGCCACCATGCCCGGCTTATTTTTCTTGATTTATTGTGGAGATGGGGTCTTGCCAGGTTGCCAGGCAATCCTCTCGCCTCGGCCTCCCAAAGTGCTGGGATTACAGGTGTGAGGCACCGCATCGGGTCCACACCTGCATTCAAATATGGAATCGTGAATTAGTTAGTTACCTAAAGGTTAGGTAACTGTGGGCAAGATCTTTCCCCTTTGTTTCCCTAACTATTAAGAAAAAGAAAAAAAAGAATCCATTTTTATTTTTCTCCATATGTGGAAGGGGCGAATCGAATCACTTGTTTCTATACCCCCTTTAGCTCTTATTGTTTGAAGCTCCCATTCTTAGACAAATCATATTCAATGTTTTTAATAAATGAGATAGACCACTCAGGCCACTAGGAAGCAAAGATTCCTAAAGGTTTCACGCACCCATTTATTACCTTTTAAACATTACATTCAAACAATACTTAGCTATGTAACTGAAATACTTTCATCTCTATGCCCAAAGTGGGCAGATTCAATTGCCTCTGCCTGAGTTGGGAGTTAATGGCCGAGAAGTGTCTCCACATTCTCAGTGTGACTCTGCAGGGAAGGAGTAGGTGCCTCTCCAGCACAGAGAAGAAGGTACATTGATTTTTCATTGCTTTTTCCAGGACACAGATGAAGGCTGTTGGTTACATCCACTCACAGCCTCCCCAGAGCTTAATCCCTTTAGAGTTTGCCTAAGCAAAATCCCCTAGGGGAACTCTGTTAAACCCCAAACAAAGGGACAAATGCATTCAGTAAGTGAACTCCCAGAATCCATATACTAGACAAACTTCCAAGAAAAGAGATTATAAGAAAGTGGTGCAGTGAACTTTAGGATTTCTTGATTCAGAAAAACAAATTATGTATTAAGATTTATTTTTCTAAAAGAAGAAAAAAAATTGGTACTGGTGCTAGGCAAATTTTAGGCCCACCTAGGGGTTATTTTTGTTTTTTGTTTTCAAGAATCCTCACAATATTATCTATGATTTTATTAGTAGAAGAAACCACAATAACTATACAGTTGCATTGACTAAAAGTTTATTCCATGTAACATATTGATAGAAAGACACTTAAGAGCTGGGCTCCTGACAAAAGGAGCCTACACATCAGTGAGAATTGGTAAGGACTTTAAGGGAACAGGTTACCCAATTGTCCTCTTCTGTAGATACCTGGAAAATGTCCTTCAACTCAAGCAGGGGATATAAAATTTTCTTTGCAATCTTACTCAGTAAGAACTCAAAGCTTACATGTGTTTACAAATGGGTTACAATTACAGTGACTATCATCTGCCATTCATCTCTAAGGGTGAAAAGGATGAACATCTGGAAATGCTTCTCAACCTGTGCATCTTTACATTTTGAAACTTTGGTACTATAATTTCTTGGCTTAGAATATTTTAGCTGGGAAGAATATTTTTTTCTCGTTTGGAAGTATCACCCATAGAACAAAGTCAGAAAGAAAAAAAACTGGCTTTGTTGGCCCCAATTGTCCTGTAATGACACGTGCCAGGTTCAATTAATATAGATATAGTCTGGGAGTGCATGCACAATCTATAACATTGTTCTCTACCTAAAGCCTAAAAAAAAGTGTTTAACTCTTCCTAGAGGAAAGGGTTCTTAGCTAATTCACCCTATAAGATCCTGCACTATATTAAGTGGTGCTTATTAAGTGTAATGCAAATACCCCATCTGGAAGACCATCTGCTGTTCAAGTCCAAGTGGTAATTGTTCATAAGAAAAGGGTGCCAAATAGCTTTCTAACTTCTAGGTTTCCCAAGAATTATCCAAAAGTATGCCTTTTCTGCCACCTGCTCACTCTTGCATCTAAATTGTCTTAGAGACTGAATATGAGGAATTGCAAAACATGCTTTCGTTTTTAAATCAGAAACACTTCAGAAATTTCCCACTCCCCACCCCAAATCCTTAATAGGCATTAGGCTTTAAATGGATTAAAAGTGGAGGTTTGATTTAATCAAGTTGTTTCCTCTTGATATTTGGAAAATTACCAAGCAGTTTCAATAGTGAGTCAATGCATTACCACCTCAGAGCCATTTACCAAATCAAAATATACTTGTGCATCTAAATTCTTCACTGGCAGAGAGAAGCTTGTACTCTCTCTATTGATTAGGGCCCTATTACTATTGATTTTTAAAACACACCAACAGAGTATCACAATTTTCAGGAGGTTAAATAGAATGGTATGGTTGACTCAGCATTCTAAATCATATCAAACAAAGTATCCAACTTACTGAGTAGATGCAAAATTTGGACTAGCCATTGATGTCAAATTCAGTTTGGAGACCATTTTGTCAGAGTTCCCTATGAGCCAAACTTAATCACAAATAGAAAGACAAATTCTCCCACAATATGGTGCTAGAGGACAATCAACCCAGCAGCAACCGGGCTGTGCTTGCTGCAATTTACTCTGTTAGGGGCTTTATGATCAAATTGAATACAAGTGGGATACACTGCTGACACACAACATATGCCCCAGAAGCTGACTGCTGGAATGAAAAGAACTACAGCTAGACCACTATGAAAATCAGGAAACAAGAGACAGCTCACGTTGAAATAAAGCTTCACACGGTTAGGCCACCTATGGGACCAACCGATGCATTTATTACTGTCCAGAGAATTGCTGGATTTTTATAGCTGCCAAGAACCTTCATAATCATGACGCCTACTGCTCAGTCTTTTTTACTGTTTTCTTTTCCTTCGCCTGTTCTTTAAATATGTCTTTCCCTAGGCTTTGTGTTGGATTCTTTATTCACTGAATACTCTCCCTCAATATTTTTATCACTCTTATATGAACGACTCTCAGTTTTTTATTTCCAGTCTTGACCCTGTTCCTGAGCTACAGACTCACACATTAAAAATCCTGCTAGATACCCACCTCCCAGTGGATGTCTCAGTCACTCATTTAATGTGATGGGATGGGTGAAAGCGGGCTCACCCTCCTCCCTCTTCCCAAAGAAGCCCTCGTTCCACTCTATCTCATTTGACAGCCTGTGCTGCAGTCACCCGGTACAAACCATCAAGGTGCCAAACCTGCCATTTCCCTTATGCATGCCACCTCTGCAGTATTGCTCAGGGTCCTCTCTAGCCCATGCCCTCACGATGCCTCGGGCCCCTCACCTGCATCACTGCCATTGCAGACACCGTCTGCAGGCCTGCCCTCTACAGTCCCACACAAAATTATTTTCCTGGAACACAGCTCAGTTCTGATGGCATCGATTCTCTGACTGCAAAACCATGTGTCCTCCTTGCTTTGTGGAATAAAGCTCAGATTTTTTTTTTTTTAATATGGAACCCTTCACATATTATGTGTCACAGATCCTTAAGATGACAATTACAGGCACCGGTTCTCTGACCTCAGTTTCCTTTCTGGCCTTTTCTCTCACTCCATTTCTCCTATCCCTCTCTTCCCCTTGGCCCTGCACACTGTGCTACTTACTTAGAGTGGCCAAAATAAAGGAATTCAAACAGACAATTCACAGACCAAAAAATGCAAATCAATTTTAAATACACAAATACATTTTCTGTTATTAACACTAAAAGACTAGGAATGAAAATCAAACCAAGATTATATCTGCATTTATCAAATTGGCAAAAATAAAAAAAATTAATAACATACTTTGTTAGTGAAACAGTAACGAAAGACGCATCTCAAATGTCGTTGGTGGCAGCATACATTGGTACACTTTTGGATGGCTATTTTGAAAAGTCTGTCAAAATACATACACTTGTGTAGTGTACACAGAATTGTGGTAGCTTGAGACGGATGGCCTGTACCATCTCAGCCTTCCCTTCCCTGTTTCCATCCCCTTACAAGGTGGACATTACATGGATGCAATGTGATTCTTTTTTTTTTTTTTTTTTTGAGTTGGAGTCTCACTCCGTCGCCCAGACTGGAGTACAGTGGCCGCTCCCGGCCACCGCAGCCTCGACCTGCTGGGCTCCGGCGATCTTTCCGCCTCAGCCTTCCGAAAGCCGGAATTACAGGTGCGCGATACCACGCCCGACTGATTTTTTTTTTTTTTATTGTAGATATGAGGGCTCGCCAAGTTGCCCAGGCGGGTCTCGAACCCGCGGGCTCCGGCAATCCACTCACCTCAGCCTCCCAAAGGCTGGGGATTACAGGCTGAGCCACCAAGCCGGCTACAATGTGATTCTTATCATGCGACTGCCATTAAGAGGTGGAAACTTTTCACTTCCCCTTGAACCTGGGCTGGTGTTGTGACTGTCTCTAGGCAATAGAAAGCAGCAGTGTGCCAGTTTTGAGGCTAGATCTCAAGAGGCTTTGCATGCTTCTGCTCTCTCGGAGCCTGCCATCTCCACGTGAGCAAGCCCAAACTAGCATGCTGGAGGAAGACAGATACAGAGTCCAGTTACCACTGTCTTTCCAGCCAACAGCCATCCACCCACCAGACACAGGAGAGAGACCATCCTAGACTCATCAACCCCAAGCCAAGCCATCAGCTGCCTCAGGAATGAGCAAGCCTGGCCAATTTCCATGAAGCTTTGCCCTTACCACCCAGCTAACCTGTAGATTATCATTAATAATAAATGCTAAGTGCTTATTGCTTTCAGCCACCAAGTTTTGAGATGGATGGCTATGAACCAATAGCAAACGAATGTATTGAGAGAGAAATTCTGCTTCTAGAAACGTATTGTAGGGCAACCCTTTCGGGTCCCCTCCCACTGTGGGAGCTTTTCTGTCCTCTCAATGAATCCTGCTTTCAAACAAAAAAAAAAAAAAAAGGAGAAATGTATTGTACAGAAATACTTGCCCAACTACAAAATTACCTGTAGCTAAAGTTATTCACTGAAGCCTGTGTGTAACTTCAAAACAAAAGATGTTTGGAAACATCATCAATAGAGAATTCTTAATTAAATTATGGTATATTCATACAATGAAATTATAGAATCAATTTCCACAAGGAAAACTCTGGATACAGTTAAGTGGAACATCTGCCAAGATACACTAGCATATGAAAACTGCAAGTTTAAGCAGCAATGTTAATGATAAGCTACCATTTGTGTGGAAAGAATAAATTAAGAAAAGATATAAGTATGTGTTTCACTGTATATAGAAAATAAATTATTTGAAATGATACACAAGAAATTGAAATCACTGTTTGCCTCTCAGAAAAGTAACTGAGTAACTAGGAACAATACTTATAAAGATAATTTTTACTCCATATCTTTTCTATTTTTCAAACATTGACTCAGATTTAGCATATTACCTCTCTTAAAAATGAATAATTTTTCTAAGCAGCCGAAAAGATTTTGTACTTGCCTATATCTGAGCATTTAACAACATACTTATCTCTGCCTGGATAGGGCTTAGAATTTTGTTAAAAGATTGTTTAATTAATAAAAAATGTGGTTGTGTTAAAACCACAGAAATTGGCAGGAATTTTAGAGTCCCTAAGTCCTACCTTTTCCTCGATGTACGTTCAAGCTACCTGGTCATGTAGCCCCTGCTAGACCTTCTGCTGTGACACAAAACTTTCTGTGGCACATTGGTAAAATAACTGGAAGAAGAACTCTGTTTCTAAAACACTAGTAAGTTGGTTAAAATTATTTCCTTATAGAAGGAGAGTTGTGGATGAAGATACTGTCATTGCACTACTTTTAAACTCTGAAAAAATAAAAATCACTAAAATCATCCATGACAATAGGACAGGTAAATAAATAATAAAACATCCAAAGAATAAGATAGTGTACAGAGAATACTTCAAAACACCATGGAAAACTAGGATTACACCATTATGTGGGAGGGGGGGAAATATACAAATTTGTCTATTCAGTGAAATATCAATGATGTTTAAAAAAAATCCTTTATGAAACAAAAGAGAAAGGCCTGAAAACAAATATACCAACATAGTAACAGTAATTGTTTTATTTGTTTCTTCTCTTCCTACTTTTTATTAACTACTCAATTTTCTGTAACACAAATTATTTTTCAAATTGATATATCATAAGAATGCTAAACATAAACTAGGTACTTGCCAACAATTTATGATGTGTGACTAGAGGATATGAAGAAGTAAATAAGAAATAAAATTAATTATAATAACCAAGATACTCTAAGTGCTTTACCAAAACAACCCCAACATCTCAACATAATAAAAGTCTTTTTTCTTGCCCACTTAAAACCCTGCACAGGTGGGCAGGGGGTTCTCTGCTCCACGCAGTGATTGAGGAACCAGGCTCCTTGCAGCTCCCAGCTCCACCTTCCTCTATGTACCTTCACCTACTCCCTGGAAGAGGAAGCCGCAGGAGGAGCACATCAGGGACTGTATTATGGTCCAGACCTGGACGTAGCATGCACCTCACCTGCTCTCATTCCATAGCTAGAACTCAGAATATAGTAGAACTTGACAGTGTCTACTAAAAGGGACACTAGACAACTCATGCAGCTGTGTGCCTGAGCGGGAAAAACAGCAGTCTTGGTAGGCTTTCAGTCAGTCTCTGACACAGTCATCAAAAAGCTCATAGAAAAAGAGAATTTTGAGCCATTTCTTAAAAGTTGGAAATGACATAAATTTGGTGGGGGGTGGTAAATAGAAAAGAGGGTAGTCTAGCTAGCTAGCTTGGCATGACAAGGGCAGAGAAAGATAATTAGGTAAATCATTTTCAAGGACAAAAAGAAAAAGCCGTTAGAAGGCCAACCTCTCTATTTTGTGCTTTTCTTCAAAGTTAGGAAAACTAGCATTAGAATCTAGCAGGGCTATGTTTCGCTTTCAACTCTGCCTCTCTGTCTCTGTATAATCTTGGGCAAATTATGGATCAAAACCTAGAGTTCTCATGTGTAAAATGAAGGTAATAATGCCTAACTCACAATATTATTGTAGTATAATGTTAATAAAATGCATAGAATACATTCAACAAATGATAGCCATTACCATTAGGTATTTTCATAATGCAGAATCAATTCGGATTCACATTTTCCTACCTTTTTAGGACATTTTAAATATCTTACATTTATTCCTCACCCATCACCCTCTACTCCTACTCCTTAAAAATTACACAAACCAGAACAGGAGAAATGAAATCTTTATTCTTTCACTTCAGTAATCAAAAAGGTGAATTACTGTGCACATAAGATGAGCATGCTTGACTTATTAATTTAAAGAATGGCTCAATCAGACAATCATTACAGATTTATTTATTCTACTTACATCACATGGTTTTATGCAATGCAGTTACCACTTATTTAATTAAGGGAATTCAGTATTTCTAAGTTTTGAACATTTATTGGGACAACTTAAGACCAACATTACAATAAAAGAAAATTATTGAAGCTCTGTATCTTCTTGATAGCTTTCACAACATCAAAAGACATAGGAAACATCTGAAAAAAAGGAAAATAAATCCAAAGTATTTTCTGACTACAAGGTCTACCATTCAAATTTGCAGTATCAGTCTTATTTCATGATTTCTTGTCATTAATTCTTTTCCATTTTTTCTGATGCCTCATTTTGACCATTATCAGTGACTTTTGAAATCCAAATTTCTGAGGCCTAGTTGGATTATAATAAATGCCCTCAGCTTTTCCCTGATTTATTCCTTCAATGCTCCAGACCTGGCGCTGTGGTGAACCATGGGGAACAAAGAAGAAAACCCTAGTCTCTCTGCTTCACCAAGAGATAGGGAACTCAAGCAGCTATAAACTAATGGGGGTTGATACTCTGTGTGCAATCAAAGGTCACCTGGCCTAACCTGAGCAAATCGGGGAACTTCCTCTTTGATTTCTTATAAGTACTATAGTTGCGCCTTAGTCTGTCTGTGCTGCTATAACAAAATACCTGAGACTGGATAATTTTTAAAGAACAGAAATGTATCCGCCGCAGTTCTGGAGTCTGAAAATACAAAATCAAAGCCCTGAGAGGTTAAGCGCCTGGTGAAGGACCCCGTTTCTCCTCCCAAGGTAACACCTTATTGTTGTGCCCTCCAGAGGGGAGGAACACTGCATCCTTTCAGGATGCAAGGGACAGACGGGGAAAAGGCCTAATGCCATGTGAGCCTCTTTTATAAAATCCTTAATCCCATTCCTGAAGGAGATGCCTTCATGAGCTAACCACCTTTTAAAGGCCCCACCTCTTAATATTACTACATTGGCCATTAGGTTTCAACTCATGCATTTTGGAGGTGACAAATTCAAACCATAGCAGTTTAAATACATGATTGGTCTCTTGTGTATGCCACAGAAAATGAAGAAACTGAAAATAAACTGGAACATAAACAAGGGAGAATTGTCCATGCATGGCCTTGTTTGAGAGATCTCTTTGTTGGAAAGGTCTTTGGAACTGCCCAGTGTCTAAAACATCTGAAAGTCTCTCTCCAGCCCCCAAGGTGTAAGTTAATATATCATCACATTGCTCTGTTTATCCTTTAGGAACAAGGAAAAAGTCTTGTTAGCAGATAAAGTTGTACATACAAACACTCCTTCCTTTATAGGATTCTTTTGAATATATCCCTGCTAATGACTAAAGCCTTTCACTATGGAAGTGGCATCAAGGCATGTTTCTCCCAACAACTGTGAGCAGGCTTGCATTTGGGAAAACTAAATGCAATATAACATGTGGCTGAGGATTTCTTGGAAGCAAAGCGAGTGACTGGGAATAAAAAAAGCTTCAAACTCATAGTGATCTTTTTTTTAATGTTTTACATTGTGGTGTTCAAACTTTTGCACCTGTGGTGATGGGTAATACCATGTTAAGCCTTTACAACATGTCAAGACTTGAACATTGATTTTTAAGATTGAGTGAGTGAAGTCGAGTCCTTGAATGTCTCGATTCTATTTCCACAGCTAGAAATCCCCAGAAAAGAGGAAGCCTTGCTGAAAATCACTCAGAAAGGTGTTTGAGGTTAAGGTGATAGAGACTACCAGGAACAGAGAGGAAAGAGGGTTTACGTGGAAGGACAGTATTAGGGAAGACGTGGAAATTATACCCTGAAATACAGGCAACGCGGAGGCTAGACAAGGAATCACACTCATGCAATGAAATAAGGGCCAACATTCATCGGGTTGTAACTGTATCAGGCATTGTTACAGTGGGTTTATACATCCTCATTCAATTTCCTTCCACCTATCTGCTGAAGAACTTACTGTTGTTAGCTCCTTCTGAGATCTGAAGCAGAAGGGGCTAGCAATGGACAATGGCTCACATAGCTCATGCATTCAGGAGGAGTGACAAGCATCACAAACAAAGTAGTGCCAGGCTCGGTGCCTCAGCCTGTAATCCCGCGCTTTGGGAGGCTGAGGTGAGCGGATTGCCTGAGCCCGCGGGTTCGAGACCCGCCTGGGCAGGCGAGACCTCATCTCTACAATAGATAAATAAAAAAATAGCCGGGCGTGGTAGCGCGCGCCTGTAGTTCCGGCTACTCGGAAGGCTGAGGTGGAAGGATCGCTGGAGCCCAGCAGGTCGAGGCTGCAGTGGCTGGGAGCGGCCACTGCACTCCAGTCTGGGCGACGGAGTGAGACGCCAACTCAAAAAAAAAAAAAAACCAAAGTAGCCAGGCTCCAGAGTCTTCATTCATAACCATTATACACATTATCCTCCTGCCCAAAGAGTAGCAACACACCGACACAATTAACTAGGTAATATTTGTAGTCACACGTAATTTGGTTCATTCAGAATTGACACAGGGCAGATATAAATCGTAGTGAGAAACTTGAACGTCTAAAACACACACACACACACACACACACACACACACAAATGAGGTGCATTGACAATGTGTCTAACACTTGGTCTACTCAGCTGTGCTCATCTGCTTGGACTGAGAACACTTACACCTCTTTATCTCTTGATAATCATAGAAAGTATTTCCCAGGAGTTTACATACTATTTGCTAGTCTCGTTTCTAAGCACTGTGCATATGTTCAGTCATTTCATCCTCAGAATAACCCTAGGAGGTATTGTATTCGTTAAAATAATGCTGTAACAGACGAACTGAAACAGGTATGATGGCTCCAACACAACTGAAGTTCATTTCTTGCTCACTTAGCCCTTATCAGGTGTTCCTGTTAGAGTGTAGCTCTTCTCCAAGTGGTAACTCAGAGACCCGGGCCCTTCTCATCTTGTGATCCTGTCATCTTCCACAATACTGTGCTTGTCTGCATCAAATGGGTGGAAAAGGAATCAGTATGTGGAATTGAGGGGGTGGTATGCATCCCTTCTAATCATGCACTTGCTTATACGTCTATTTATCTACTATGTTATTCACTTGTTTATTGATCAATCAATTTATTTGTTTATCTATTTATTGGCTATGTCTAAAGCACGTGATCACACTTAACTAAAAAGGAAGCTGGGAAATATGGTCTAGCTGTTATCCCAGGAACAAGGATAATTGTTTGGAGGGCATCACACCAATCTTTAACACAGGTAAGTACATTATCACTCCCATTTTCTGGGTTAGGAAGCTGAGGCATAGGGGATTAAATAACTTACCTAAGGCATACAATTGGTAAGTGGCAGAGCCAGGATTCAAACTCAGGCAGCCTGGATCAAGAGTTCTGCTCTTAATCGGGATCATTTATTATTGCTTCTTAAAGACATGATGAATTAAATTCTGCACATGCAGTTACAACACATTACATGTATTGGCAGGAAAGTCATGTAAGTAGCACATTTCCTCCTCTTAAAATCTTATTCCTCCTTTCTTTTATCTTCCATTCCCTCATTGGCATTTAACCTTTGGTTAGTGGATTCTTGTGCAAGATTTCTCTACCAAGAGCTCCTACCAATGCTATGAAATAAAGGTCTGAGTATTGAGTTCCACATTTCTAAAATCCTATCACAGACTTGAGTAGAGTAGGAGATCCTATAGCACTTTAAAGATAGTAAGTACTCCAGTCCACTAAATTCCTCCGAGACTAAAATAAAATGGATGAGCTAGAGTATGTTTTTGTTTACTAGCACTTGAAAGTATAAAGGATATTTTATCAATTATAAAACGATTGTTTCTGATTATGAAAAAAATATTTTTAGATTTTTAGGGTTATTTCCCACCTCTTTTCTCTTGTGTCTCCTTGCCTTTGTTTCTAAGGCCTGGGTCCACGTATAATTAATATTCTAATATGCTGAGTCTCATAAAGGAGCCAAGTTGTACTTCGGAAAAAGCTGTTGGTTTCAATAACGAGACACTGTGCTCGTCATAACTTTTCCCTCACAGGAACCACTGTCTGATGCAGATTGGATGCTTGTCCCCGCCAAATCTCATGTTGACATGTGATCCCAGTGTTGGAGGTGGAGGCCTGGTGGAAGGTGGTCAGGTCATGGGGGGAATCCCTCATGAATGACTTGGTGCCCTTCTTGTGATCGTGAGTGAGTTCTCTCTCTCTTAGCTCATGTGAGAACTGATTGTTTAAAAGAGCCTGACACCACCTCCTCGTTCTTGCTTCCACTTTTGCCACGGGGCACGCCTGCTCCCTGTCTGCCCTCCACAATGGTTGTGAGATTCTGAGGTCTCAGAAGAAGCCCAGCAGATACTGATGCCATGAAGAACCACAAGCCACAACAAACCTCTCCTCTTTATAAATGACCCAGTCTCAAGTACCTCTTTATAGCAATGCCAATATACATACTATTGCTCAGGGTCTGTCTATCTCTATCTTCCATATTCCCACTCAGCTTATGTCATGGTTTGAGCTCTGATTCCCTACTGTACCTGCTGGATGGCAGCACACAGAATGAGCCTGTGGCTCTAGGCCTCCCACCAAGCAGAATTTTTGTTTAGATTCCCAGTGTTTACCCAGTTCTTAGGGACAGATCTCCCCAAACACTGTGTTCCATCTGACTACAAACCTCTCAGCTACCATTTCTGTTGTGTCCTCCATAACCATTGAGTTGACCCATTGTCCTGACTTGATCAGGAAAGACTTCATCACCGTCCTTTCATCCCACCCTCCCATCTTGGAGGAAACTTAATTAGCTCTTCAACCAGAGCATTTTTTCTGCATAAATATATCCAGTCCTTCTCTCCCAACTTGCCATTGCTGTTGAATTCCCATCATGCCTCAGAGCATAAAGGATTTGTGATTGAGTCTTTGGATAGCAGGAGGATGAGAATAAACACTTTCTGATATCTAGATAAGTCACACACAGATTATAGTCACCAAATAATTTCTCTTTTTCCTGAGCATGAAGTCCAACCACATTTTCCAACCTCCATTTTAGTTGGGTGTGATCACGTGCTTAAGTATTCCAAGGAAAAAATGATAGGAGAGTTGTGTACTACTGCCTTGATCCGATGTACTAGTAGTATCTTTTTCACCCACATAATGCAGACAGGCATAGTGGTGTGGAGGCCACATTTTGAGAATGGCAGGGTCACAATATGAGAGAAACCTGTGTCTCTGAGTCACTGCTTGGAGAAGAGCCACCCTCTAATAGGAACTCCTGACAAAAGTTACAGTGAGCAAGAAATGAGCTTCTGTTGTGTTTGAGTCATTAAATCTTCCAGGGTCTGTCTGCTACAGAATTATTTTAGCCAATACACCACCTCCTCGGGCTATTCTGAGGGTGAAATGAGTTAATATATGTGCAATGTTTAGAGGAGAGCTTAGCAAATAGTATGTAGACTCCTAGGAAATATTTTCTATTATTAATACCAAGAGATAAAGAGATGTAGGAATTTTGGGTCCAAGCAGATGAATATAGTTGATTAGAGCAAGTGCTGAACAAGGCCTCAATGCACCTCATTTGTGAGTATGTGTTTTTTTCATATAATCAAGTTTCCTACTAAGAAATCCACAGGTGACGGGCATTAAATATTATTCATTCAACAATCAGCAAAATGTGATTAAGCATAAGCTGTATGTCAAGCTCTGGGGTTCATCAATAAAAAAGCTTTGCTACTTGAAGTGTGGTTCTCAGACAAACAGCATCGGCATCCCCTGGAAACTCATTAAAAATTGCAGAATCTCAGGCCTCCTCCCAGACCCACTGAGTCAGAAGCTGCATTTTGACAAGATCTCTAGGTGGCTTGTATGCACATTAGAGTTTTAGACGTGTCCTGGAAAAGGATACAGTCCCTGATATCAAGATACTGTTCATCCACGGGAAGGAGGATGAGAAGACAACTAACTCTAGCAGAGAAAATGACAGAAGACAGCCAAAGAGTTTTTGGGGATTGTTTTTGTTTTTTGTTTGTTTGCTTGTTTTTGTTTTTAATTTGGATTTCGAAGGATAAGTAGAAGTTTGCCAGGTGGGAAAATAAATACGAGTCATTGCAACAAAGAGACCAGCATGTGGAATGTCGTAACCATGAAGAACCATGACCTTGTTCTGTGGGGCAGTCTATGGGCTGATTGTGAGGTTCAAACTGAAAAACATCTTCCTATTTAAATACATGAGGAAGTCAGATGAAGACCCTTCCAAATCAGAGCACTTTACAAGCTGCTATCCTGCCCACTGAGCCCTAAGCTTAGAGCAGAAGCCACAGCCTATTTTTCAATATTGAACTAGAGACACCAAACTACAGGGAACACCATTTCCACAGGACTCATGGTAAATGCCCCTGAAGGTGTCCAACCCTTGGTCCTGTCCCAAGAGCCCCTAAGGCTTCGCATAAGGAAGACTGCTCGTTTGCCTAATACACTGTGTGTCCTTAAACCAGTGGGAAAGTTCACCTCAGCTGGGGCAGGGGGGGTATTCCAAAGTATGTGAGACTCTCCATGACTTTGCAGATCCTTAGTTTCGCTCCTACTTATAAGTGAGAACATGTTGTGCTTGGTTTTCTGTTTCTGCATCAGTTCCCTTAAGAAGATGGTCTCCAATTCCATCCAAGTTGCTGCAAAAGACATTATTTCATTCTTTTTGATGACTGAATAGTATTCTATAGTATGAATATTTAGGTTGATTTCACATCTTTGCAATTGTGAATTGTGCTGCGATGAACATGTGAGTACACATGTCTTTTTTGCATAACAACCTCTATTCCTTCAGTAGATACCAAATAGTGGGATTCCTGGATCAAATGGTCAGTCTACTTTTAGACCTTTGAGAAATCTCCAAGCCAATTTCCATAGAAGTTATGCTAATGTGCGCTCCCACCAACAGCGTATAAGCGTTCCTTTTCACCACATCTGTGTCAACATCTATTGTGTTTTGATTTTTAAATTGTGTTCTGCAAGCCGAGCTCGGTGGCTCAGCCTGTAATCCCGTGCTTTGGGAGGCTGAGGTGAGTGGATTGCCTGAGCCCGCGGGTTCGAGACCCGCCTGGGCAACTTGGCGAGACCTCATCTCTACAATAAATCAAAAATTATCCTGGCGTGATAGCACGCGCCTGTAGTTCCAGCTACTTGGAAGGCTGAGGCGGAAGGATCGCCAGAGCCCAGCAGGTCGAGACTGCAGTGGCAGAGAGCGGCCACTGCACTCACTCTGGGTGACAGAGTGAGACTCCAACTCAAAATAAATAAATAAATAAATAAATAAACTGTGCTCTGCAAATGTTTAGAATTGAAACGATCTTTGAGGTTACAGGGCAGCCCCCGAGAATAAGAGATTTTTCTGCATGGCACAGGCATTATGTCTGTGAGTCTTACCAGGAGTCCTACAAAGTAAGACCATTTTCAGTCCCATTTTCTAGGTGAAGGAACAAAATTGGATAATTGAACCTTACTTAAGGAAAACTGAGTTCTAATCCCGGACCCACCCTTTGTTATCTGATATGACACTCCCTCTAAGAAATACACCCCTTCCATCCCTGAATCTCCCCTGTGCTTAAGGTCAAACCCAGCCAGGTTTTCTAAGTTTTGTATTGATAAAACACACCCCATGACGTAAGCATTGTGGACTTACCCATGGCTTCCAACGTGTGTGTCATGGAAGCTGATTCTCCTGCATGCTCCAGCCAAGGCAATTGGTGACAGTGCCTGGAAAGTTATGCCACACACTTTGCTTTATTGGCAATTTTGTACAGCTCGTAGTTAAATTTAGATGGTCAAATAAGTAAGCACTTCATTGTGTTGCCACAGATGGCGACAGGTCTCTCCCATCCTTCTTTGGTTCTGTATATAGGCTAATCTCCTAATGAAAATATTTATGATTTAAAATTACATTTTGCCTTCACCTACAATACACTATTTCCACAAGAGCTCTGGGAATACAAAACTGAAAAGCAAAAGTCATCTTGATAATTTCTCTCCAGTGAGTAAGGCTCTCCCCGGGAAGATTGTATTCCCCAGCCCTCATCAAAAGTAATTACCCTGGAGAGGGAGCATGGTTTAGAAAAGTGAGGTTATTTCTATTATTACTTTCTTGTGTTAAATAATAAATATTTAAGAAGATAAAGTTAAACGACACCCAAAAAAGGCACGAGATACAGAAAAACTACTCACTCTCTAGACAGCTGTTCCTAACCAAAGTAAGCAATGAAATAATGTCATTGTTCCTTTAGCATTTTCTTTTGGCTTTACTTGAGAATTAAATTCTCCCACTGGGTTTAACCTGAGACCTAGTCTAACACCAAATCTTAGATGTTTGACTTCAAACAAACCACAAATTCTTGTAGGAAAACCAGGGTTTACAAAAGAATGTGTGTAGACTGAAAGTGTTTACAAGCTTTGATGAACAAATCCAGATTCTAATTCTTTTTAACATTCTAATTTTTCTCTACCATAAAAGGAATTTATATTGCAGGGAGCAGGCATTCTACAAATAGAAGTTAAAAATGGAGCAATAATATAGTTCCCAGAGAGTAATACTGGGGGAGAGACGAGTGAGGCTAAGAGAATAAGAATTCTGAGAATAAGAAATGCTGAGTTGACTTTTTAAATGATTTTCTCAGAAGTTCTAAAATATTTCGGTAATTATTGCATTGAGGTTAGTGCCAATTCTTCTTTATGTTCAGAAATACAAGACAAATTTGGACCTCAAATTTTGCACAGGACACTTGCTACTAAAGCCTGATTTCTGAATAGGTGAGTGGGCAGCTATCTACAAGATATGATTCAAGGAGCCTAGATTTTGTTTCTCAAAATAAGACTTACAACTTGGTTGTCTGAAATCCCACCATGAAAACACTTTGGGTCTGTTAAGGGAGTAGCCTGACTATTGCTGAGCCATTTATAGGAAAAGGGATGGAGAGTTTTATTTTTTGAGCACCTTCGTCATCTTAAGATTATGTGAGGCAATTAATGATTTCCCAGTAGCCCAATAACGAATATTGAATCAACCTCATTTTCAAATGAGAAACCAGTCTCACAGAAAAGTAAAACACATTATCTGCAGTTCGTGGTTACAGAAAGAAAGAGTTAATATTGGCGACAGTACAGTCTTTGCCAATGTCCACCACTCTAAGCCATCCAGAAGGAATGTGGCCTTTCGATTAGCTAAATCCCAGGAGCAATTGCTTTACATTTTTGCAAGTGGCTGAGAAGAGAATTAACTGTTTCAGCCTGACACTCTTGGATCAGCCCTAGAACACAGAAAAATCATCGAGCCTGAATTAAATACAAAGTCATGTCTTAGGTATAAGAGACACAGTGAGCCAGGGCTTTCCCGTATGTACACATAGATTCTCCTACCATGGCAAAAGTCACTCATAATGCTTCTGTGGCATTCTGGGAAAAAGAAAAAAAACGCTACACCAGAGAAGGAGTATGAAAAAGTGAGGGAAGATCTGTGAATCCCATCACTAGCAACTAGCTTCTACACAGATGGATTGGACGGCCCAGGGCTGATTGTCCGGATGGGTTCTCTTGATGTTTGACAAATTCCAGGCAAAGTCCTTTACTACGTGAACTTCTCTCCAGGCCCCTCCAACCAGGGAGCTGTTTACAGGTTTTAAGTGGGTTGTGAGATAATTTATGTAAGTATAGATTTTGATGGAGTCTTAAGGGTCTTCATTAAACATCTGCAAAACTGATGAAAAGTTGCTGTTTAGTACAGTCAGTGAAAACCCAAGACTTGCTTTTGAGTGGATAAATGTGTTAAGGTAAAGGAGGGAAAGAAATCAACTGCCTCTGGAGACATTCAAATTATTCCAGTGTTTCTGGAGAAAGTGAGTGTGGAGGGGTCATAAATCTTTTCATCGTGCCACTAATTGCTACCAAAGAGCGCGTTCCAACCCAGGCTGCCGACGCTGGGAGGGACAAGGTTCCCTCTGAGTTCTTTAAGAGCTGGGCAGCAGTAATGAGAAATTGCCAGGGAGGAGCGGGTGGGAGGTAGGGATTGGCAATAGTGGGATTCTGCCAGAGGATGAGGGGCACACCTCATCAACAAAGGTACTTGCATAATGAACATTTGTATACTTAACCCTGCATTGTACCCCATATCTTTAAAATTAAAAAATTTTTTTAAAAGATCTGGATGGCTGTTAAGTTCTGAAGGGGTCTGCACACCCGCAGTTAAGGATCCCTTAAAGTGCATGGTTCTGTTCATTTATAATTAAAAACCCAAAATGTTAAGACCCTTCCAACTATAAGACAATTTCTATATCAAAGCAATGTTTTGAAACTTTAAAGTTTCTGATGATAGATTTACAAGAGTAGGAAATTACGTTTATTATCTACTCTGTATCTCGTTGTGTGACTCTCTCATTTAAGCCTTCAGTTGCCATAGATACAGCCTTTGGGACAGTGTATGGTTATTAGAAAGATTTATTTTCACATCCCCCATTCCTCTAAAAGTACTTGTAACCAAGGGTTTAAAATCGTAAATGTTTACCATTAGACTGACATTTATTTAAAGACCTGAGGCCCCCCGAATAGACAAATAGGGACAGTTCATGAAGAGACAATAAACACTCATCATTCATTCATCCCATATGACTGAGTATCCCAGAGCTGTGAGGCACCGAGCCCAGCTCTGAGGGAAGAAACAAAAAGAAGACCCAGTCTCCATCCAGCAGACCCGCGTACTCCACTGTTGTGTCACTGACAAACAGACACTGAGAAATGTCAGCCTGACTAGTAATAACAGAACAACACGTGTACTAAATAATAGAGCACCATTCTGCATGCGGCCAACTTGGGGAAACAGTGACAGCTGCCAGTGTGTGTAAGAAAAAATGGGAACTCTGTGCTGGTGGTTGCTTTTTAGAACACTAAATATTCTGATCCATTTATTCCAGTTCTGAATAACTTTAGTGTGAAAATATGTAATACAAAAATATGTTTAGAGTAACATTATTCTTAATTGTGGAGTATTAGGATAAATGCATATTCAACAGTGAAATTGGTTATATATAGTCCATACACAAAACTGTATTTAGGCATTAAAATAATATTTATGAAAATTGTGAAAATAAATGGGAAATTCCTACTTAAGTCAAATCTAAGGAGAAGAATTTGTGTGTGCAGTTTGACATTCTACCGTTAAAGAATTTGCACTTAAAGAAAGACTGAACATTAATATTCCAAGATATTAATTTTGTTTGCATAATAAAGTCATAATGTAGTTTTCCTTCTTTCTACTAGTCCATATATTCAAATTTCTTCAATAAATATAGTCAGTCTTCTGTATCTACCAACTGCACATCAAAAATATTCAGAATGAAACAAAAAATGACAACACAATTATGAAGCATAATACAAATAAGAGTACTGTATAGCAATTATTTACATAGCATTTGCATTGTATTAAGTATCATAAGTAATCTAGAAATGATTTTAAAAACAGTCATGCATCACTTAATGATGGGAAACATTGAAAAAAAATGCATAATTACATGATTTTGTTGTTGTGTGAGCTCCGTAGGGTGGCCGCACCCACACCTAAATGGTACAGCCTGTACTGAGTACCGTAGGCAATTGTAGCACAATGTAAGTATTTAATGTATTGAAACATACCTTAACATGTTTATTGCAGCGCTATTCACAACAGCAAAACATGGAACCAACAGTGCTGCCCATTGAAGCTGGACTGAAGTTTTAAAATGTGGTACATATACACAATGGAAGGACAACCATACGGACTTTCACAGCAACTTGGATGGATTTAGAGTCTATCATACTCAGTGACCTATCACAGAAACAAAGAACAGAGTACCACATATTCTCACTCATAAACGGACCCTGAACATTTACCATTATACAATAATAAAGGGATTGACAGTAGCAGGATACTGCCGCAGTGGGTGGTGGGTGGAGGACACAATATCAATAAGGGTACCTGGTCTCAAACCAGGCAAAGTGGGGACCAAAGGGAGGCCCAAACTTTACGTATAGGATGACCACTTGTATGCCTAATCCCGAACTGTGCCCCACATCTTTAAAATATAATGAAAGGTATGGTAAAAATATGGTATAAAAGATTTAAAATGGCACACCTGTCTAGGACACTTCCCATGAATGGAGCTCGCAAGACTGGAGGTTGCTCTGGGTGAGTCAGTAAGCAAGTGGTGAGTGAATATGAAGGCCAAGCACACCACTGTCCACCACTGCAAACTCCATAAACACTGTGCACATAGGCTACAAAACTTATAAAAAATATTTTATGTCTTCAATAATAAATTAACCTTAGCTTCCTGCAATGTTTTTACTTTATAAACTTTTTATTGCTTTTACCTTTTTAACTCTTGTAATAACACTTTGCCTAAAACACAAACATATTGTAAAGCTGTACCAAAATATTATCTGTCTTTTGATCCTCATTCTAGAAGTTTTATTCTTAAAATTTTTAAACTTTTTTGCTAAAAGCTAAAACACAAACACGCACGTTAGCCTGGACCTACAAGAGTCAGGATGAGCAGCATCAATTCTACCTCCCCATCTTGTCCCACTGGCAGGTCTTCGGAAGTGATAACACAGTGGAATATTATGCAGCCGTAAAGAAGGACAAACATATGGACTTCACAGCAACTTGGATGGATTTAGAGTCGATCACGCTCAATGATCTATCACAGAAACAAAGAACTGAGTACCACATGTTCTCACTCATAAGCAGACCCTGAACAATTATTATACTATAAGAAAGGGATTGGCAAACTGGGAATCCCTAGTGGGAAACTGTCAGGGGAAGGGGGGTAGGATTGGCAGTTGAGGGCAACTGCTAGGGGAGGGAGGGGCATACCTCATCAACAAGGGTACCTGCATAATCAATGTTTGTATACCTAACCCTGAATTTTACCCCACATCCTTATCATTTAAAAAAATTAAAAATAAAATAAATAAATGAATGGATAAATAAATAAAAGAGGTGACAACACGCATGGAGCTGTCACCTCCTACGACAACAACAATGCCTTCTTCTGTAATACCTCCCAAAGGACCTGCCTCAGGCTGTCTTTCAGCTAACTTTTTCTGTAAGTAGAAGACGCACACTCTAAAATGATGGTTAAAAGTTATTGTAGGTCAAGATCGGTAGCTCAGCCTGTAATCCTAGCACTCTGGGAGGCCAAGGCGAGTGGATTGCCTGAGCCCACGGGTTCAAGACCAACCCAAGCAATTTGGCGAGACCTCATCCGTATAATAAATAAAAAAATCAGCCAGGCATGGGAGCATGCGTCTGTAGTTCCAGCTACTTGGAAATTTGAGGTGGAAGGATCACCAGAGCCCCTAGGAGGTCGACACTGGGGTGGTCGTGTGTGTGCCACTGCACTCCAACCTGGGTGACGGAGAGAGACTCCAATTCAAAAAAAAAAGTATTATAAACATATAAACCAGAAATACAGTTCATTATTATCATTGCCACATATTATGTACAGTAGATAATTATATGTGCTAGACTTTTATACGACTTCTAGAGAGTTAAAAAAAAAGTAGGTTTGTTTACAGCAGCATCACCACAAACACTTGGGTAATGCACACTGCTATGACATCAACACGGCTGAGATGTGTTAGGAATTTTCCAGGTCCATGATAATATTATGGGACCACTGTTGTATGTGCAGTGCCTCATTGACTAAA